>JAPKLY010000974.1:764-88637 GCA_026898435.1 Prunella vulgaris
CGGAATAATGATGAGGATGGCGAAGGACAGTATTGAAGAGATTTGAAAATGCGAATCAAAGCCTAAATATAATTCTTCCTACAGTTGGTTGCAGACCACTTTGAGTCAAAATCTAGAGTCGATTTTCTTCATAACTTCACCCTAAGCCTCATTACAACCAAATAAAGTCCTTCTAACTTATGTTGCATGCATTGTTGATTGACTGACGGATGTATAACCAAGCCTATAATAGAAATATTCACGATATAGAGTCTGAGCGTAAACACTAGCCACATTGAGAGATGTAAGGCGTGTGAAATCCACTGGCAAAAGTTGTTTATTCTAACAACTATCTTGTTAAAAACAAAAAAATATATATATATTTTCATCATGAAAGTTGTTAACCATAGTAAAATATCAAGATAATAGAATTATGACGTGAACTCCATATCTTTTGGTCACTTAACTTGAGCACAACAGGGGATGACTATCAAACTGTCTATCTAGATTGTATTGAGCATAAAATAGTTCTAAAATGCAATAGTTTGTTAATTTAGATATATTATAATAAAGAGTTGGTAAGATGCAAATAAAAGCATCATCACAAAAATTATGTTACTCTTTCATCACTAGAGACTAGTAATGAGCTGGTTGGGGAGTGTGATTAGCGTTTAAGTATACATGTATTTTATCTATTTTGTGTATTATTTTGTGTACTATAATATATTGTTTAGCGTATTTATATATAATTTCACACTTTCTAATTAGTTGTAAGTATTTATGTTTTCTATTTAAATAAGAAGCATATGTATAATTCAATCTAACCATTATGTCTATTGTATATTGTTGAGGTCTTAAGTGGAGTTATATTTATCCAAATTTTATGATATTGAACACCTAAGACAATGTACTAAATACTTAAGACACTTTAGTGATCCAATTTTACATGTTTGGATTGTATTTGTACTCAAAAGTGAAGACTCCAATTCTGTCCAATGTTTGGACTCAAAACACATTTTCGTATTTGCACAATATCTGGAGCCTCACTAAACCAATTGAACCAATTCCAGTTGTATTTGATCACTAATTCGTTGCTCTACAACTTGTCTTCAGGGATCAAGTGTCAAAAGTTCCGGCTTCAATGGTCAAAATGACAATCAATGCAGGGCTTCAGAATTCGGCCATCTCAGTACACATGTTGGGAAATAATTCACCATAATTCACACAAAAGTCCAATTTACACAAGACCAAATCCATTGGTTAGCCAAGAAATTCATCAAGACACAGTAGAAATATTAAAGGCGTTGATTTTGTGCAAGCTGAGATATCTGCTTTTCAATAGACCACCATAAATTCGCGGAGAAAAACAATCCAGTTTTACCAACTCCACAATTATGGTCATAACTCACAATCTAGAGATCCAATTTTGGAGATCTTAGACTCCTTGGAAACCTAATCCAACGGCCTACAACTTTCATTCAGAAGTCAAGATGAAATTCAGACAGAAAGGGCAATTAAATTACTGATGTTTACAGGCCACGTGAATTGGTTGCTAAAGTCTCCATGATTCACTATTTGGAGGCCTATATAAAGAGCCCTTTAGCAACCCTTGAAGGCATCCCATTTTCCTTGTAATCCTTCTATCTTAGTCTAGTATCTCTCTTAGAAATATGAGTTCTTATTGTATTAGTATGAGTAGCTAAATATTTTACTAGAGTTAGGGATGAAGATTTAGTAAAGTATTAGTAATGTTCTTGGTTATTCAATAAAGATTTTCAAAGTTTTAATCCTTTAGTCATTTGAAGAGTTTTTAAGAGAGGTTTTGATGTGTCATTACTTTGATTTGTTGTAGACTTATTGGCACAACAAATGCTTAGTTTTACATATCAACTATTGATTTTATAAACTTGTTCGAATTTCTAAAGGTACTTTTCAAAAGTATTATATGTGCTCAAAGTTATATCTTCCGATTGAAATCACTTGATTGTTAGATTTCAATTTAGTTATCAAAGATAACCAAGATCATAACTCTAGTATTTTATCTAAAGTGGAATCCCGAAGCTCTAGTATTTTGTTACTTTATTTAAACCTCTCAACTAGATAATATCTTTTTCTTCCAAATCTCCCTGTGGTTCGACACTCGGTCTCCCGAGAAATTTTATTACTTGAAATCAACCTACACTTGGGTACGTAACTCTCAAGGAGCTATCAAAGCTCGGTTCATTAAGATGATGAACGAGCTAGCAACCCTTGGGAAGGAGTTTCCCAAGAGGGAGGTATCTTCTAAAATCCTGAACTGTCTCCCTGAAAGATGGGACACAGGAGTGATCTTGTTGAAGAACACTCTGGATCTTACCAACATTACTCACTCTCACCTATTCTCAGAGTTAAAGGCTCTGGAATTCGACCTCGTTAAGAGGAAGAAGAAGGGTGTTGTCAGTGAGGAAGTTAGTGAGGAAAAGACTCCTGAAAAGGAAAATAGCGTTTCTCTTAAAGCTACTCCTGAGCCTGAGGCTGGATCTGGTTCTAAGTCTCTGAAGGAGATGAACAACGATGAGCTGGCCTTGGAATACAGCCTGATGGCGCGGCATTTCGAGAAACTGAACTCTCGATTCGGAGGTATAAGAAATTTTATACTGACAGCCGTGATCGCAGGTACTCCAGCCCCAGGAGATCGAGTCCCCCGAAGAGAAGAAAAGAGGGGTTCAGATTCCAGGAGAGATCGCAATGAGCCTGAGCGGCGCAGAGATGAGAAGTGGAGAGATGATGAGCCCAAAAGATCTAGCTCCAAACCTGAACGATCATCAGGGAGCAAGAGGGAGTCATCAGACAAAAGGTACACTGACAAGAAGTTTGCTTCTGATGTAGATCAATGCTACCACTGCAAGAAGACCGGACACTATCAGTATGATTGTCCGGAGCTCAGTGCTCGTAAGCGAAAGGATCGGAGAGCCAAGAGAGAGCTCAGGGCATCAGACCGGAGAGCTATGCTTGCTGAGGATTTCTCAGATTCAGACGGCCCAGGACGCCGGTCCCCTGAACTCTTCTCCGATGAAGAGTATGATGACCTCTGCCTGATGGCAGATGATGAGGTATGTTCTTCTACCTCTTCTACTGATCACGCACCTGAGCTTAGCTCAGACTCAGCAGGAGAACTCGACCTTCAGCTCGCTCTAGAGCAATTGATGGTTGACTTCTCAAGGCTGCAGGAGACTCATACTCACATAGTGGATGTGAATGCACAACTGAGTGGGGAGAACGATCGGTTAACTGAATCTCTCAGAGTAAGAGATAGTGAGGAAGCCCTCAGATTAGTACATCTCCAGGAAGAGCTGCTTCATGCTCGGAACAAGCATGATGAAGCTCCACTGGAGGTGGAAAGACTGAAGGATGTAATCAGCTCGCTGATTGAGACTTGTGATACTGATCTGTTCCTCGCTCAGGAACAACTAATGATTGAGTGAATCGCTCTAAGAGTGATGTTCAAAACTGAGTGGCAAGCTCGCCTTTGTGCTGAGCAAACTGCTTGGGATGTTGAGCTGATCTCAAAAGAGAAAGCTCATGAAGAGTTGATGCTTCAATACACCACTGAAATTGAGGCCCTGAAAGAATCAAATGGGCATCTTGAGGTTAAGCTGAAGAAGTTACACACATCTACCCAAGTGGTTGATGAGTTAACAAGTTTCTCTCAGCTGACCGATGGTGCTAAAGTTGGTTTAGGCTATGATGCCTCAAAAGACCCAAAGGGCAAGAAGAAGAGTGGTGTTTCAGGGAGCAACTCTCAGAAGAAGTTTGTTCCTGCCAAAACTGATGACAAGAGCCCAAGTGTTGCTCATCAGGATAAAGGCAAAGGGAAGGAGAAAATGCCTGCTGAACCTGTCAGGCAAAGGACTGAGGAACCAAGGTCAAAACCTAAGGGAAAGGCCAAGGCTCCTCATCCTGAGTCGAGGAAGACAGACCAAGGGAACTCCAAGGCTCAGCCTAGGAATCCTCAGGCTGGAAAGAATTCCGCCCCTAGCACTTCTCAGGCTCAGCCTAGAAATGCTCAGGGTGGAAGGAACTCCAGTCAGAGGAGGCCTCAGGCAAGGCCAAGGACTACTGAGGTCCAGACACCTCAGGCAAAGCACAGAGCCCATCAGGAGCGTCCCAATCCTCAAAGGAGAAGGACAAACCAGGTGGTCTCTGAAAGGTAACGAAGACCTGACTCCGATAACACTCAGACCAGACCTCAAGTGCCAAGAGGTCAGGCCCAAGCTGCTCCTTCTCAGGACAGACCCCAGCCCAATGCACCAAGGCCAAAGAGGAACAGGAGGCCCACCCCCAGGAATCAATCTAGGGCTCCTGAACCTCAGGCTGACACCCATACAACATCAACTTCCCAGGCACAAAGGAAGAAGACTATGTATGTTGATGTTTCTGGGAGACAGGTTTACACTTCTGATGCTATCAAAATTGTCAAACAAATCTGGATCCCGAAGGGTATGGCTGACTCTGTAGGACCCAATACGAGATGGGTACCTGAGGCCTGATTCTTTTCAGGTCGCTGCGGGCTACAGGAAGAAGAAGGAGGATCTGATGAAGGACTGGTACTTGGACTCAGGGTGTTCCAGGCACATGACCGGATTTCGTGATCTCCTTCAGGATTATGTAGCTCAAGAAGGCCCGCAGGTAACCTTTGGTGATAACTCTAAGGGATTCACCAGGGGATTCGGAACCCTTGTTAGTGGCTCTGTCCGTGTACTGAATGTATCATATGTTGAGGGACTGAGACATAACTTACTCTCGGTCAGTCAGTTTTGTGACCGAGGAGATAGTGTAGAATTTACATCTAACATGTGTCTTGTAAAGGACAAATCTACACTACAGGTTCTGATTACAGGTATCAGGAGGGGCAATGTATATTTTGCTGACTTCAATAGCAGTCCTCCTGAAACTTGTTTGGTCGCTAAGAGCTCCTCTGAGCTCAGTTGGCTTTGGCATAAACGCCTGAGTCACTTAAACTTCAAGATTATTAACAAAATTTCTAGACTTTCTCTTGTAGATGGTCTACCTAATGAAGTTTTTAGCAAAGACCACGTGTGCGGAGCATGTCAGGAAGGCAAGCAAACCAAAGCCTCATTCAAAGAGAAAGAAGCCTTCTCCACTGACCGAGTGCTTCAGCTCCTGCACATGGATCTCTTTGGTCCAGTTACTCCTGTCAGCATAAATGGTAGGAAATATACCCTTGTTGTTGTTGATGATTATTCCAGGTATACATGGGTTATTTTCTTGTTGAACAAGAAGGAGACTCATGTCAAGCTTCCGGAGTTACTCAAGCAATTGAGTACTGAACAGGGTCAGAGCATAGTCAGGATCCCATCAGATCGAGGAACTGAGTTTATAAACTCTATTATAACTGACTTTTGTACTAACCATGGTATAGCTCATGAGACTTCTGCAGCTAGGACCCCTTAGCAGAATGGGATAGCTGAAAGAAGAAATCGGACCCTGAAGGAAGCTGCCAGGACCATGTTGGCTGAGTCAGGACTGCCCAAGAAGTACAGGGCTGAAGCAATCAATACTGCTTGCTACACTCAGAACCGATCTATACTGAACACACAACATGCTCAGACACCTTATGAAACGTGGAACAAGAGGAAGCCTCGTATCTCTTATTTCCATATTTTTGGGTGTAAGTGTTTCATCCTGAACAATGGGAAAGACCAGCTGAAAGCCTTTGATAGCAAATCTGATCAGGGAGTCTTCTTAGGATACTCCTCAGTCAGTAAAGCTTTCAGGGTGTACAACTGTCGGACTCTTTGTGTGGAGGAAACACCTCATGTTGTGGTTGATGAGACTGCATCAGTGCGTAGAAAATAGGTTTCGAGTCCTGACACTGAGGGGGTTACCAAGAGAGTAACAAGACTGAGTCTGAAAAATCCTGAATTCAAGATCAAACTTGTCAGTGCTCCCAAAGGATGGGATTATGATGATGAAGATCAGGATGGACCTCAGGCCAACCCTCAGCAATCCCCAGCCTCGGAGAATGTTGAGTCTCAGACGGAGGGACAGACTCAACCTGAGGTACATACTGTCGGTGATGATGCTTTTGCACCTGAGACAGTTACTGAGTCCAACTCTGTAGGGGGAAACAATGTCTCTGATATTGGACAACCCTCAGGAAATGACTCAGTATCCCCTGTTCTTGCTCGTTCCGCTTCTTTGCCTATTATTATAGAGACTAATGTTTCAGGATCAGGCGAGGGACGTCAGCAGCTCCTAGTGCTCCCGTCAGCAGGAGGCGGTGGCTAGATGATCACTCATTGGCTGATATCATTGGTGATATCAATGAGGGGGTCAGGACAAGGTTGTCCTTTGGCGAAAGCGCTATGTTCTGTTGTTTCCTGAGTGATCAGGAACCTAAGAGCATAGAAGAAGCTCTTGCTGACCCCAACTGGATCCTAGCCATGCAGGATGAGCTCAATCAGTTTGAGTGGAATCAGGTTTGGGAGTTAGTTGAGAGACCTAGGCGTCAACATGTTATTGGCACCAAGTGGGTTTTTAAGAACAAGAGGGATGAGAAGAATGTTGTTGTCAGAAATAAGGCCAGACTAGTGGCAAAGGGTTACTCTTAGGCCGAAGGAATAGACTATGATGAGACCTTTGCTCCGGTCGCAAGGTTGGAAGCAATCAGGTTGTTTCTGGCATATGCAACATTCAAGAAATTCAAAGTGTATCAGATGGATGTAAAGAGTGCTTTTCTGAATGGTGTACTGAACGAGGAGGTCTATGTTGAGCAACCTCCAGGGTTCGAAGTTGGTGACAAGGTATATCACCTGAAGAAAGCTCTTTATGGCCTGAAGCAAGCTCCGAGAGCTTGGTATGATACACTATCCCAATTCCTGATAGACCACGGGTTCGTGAAAGGAACAGTGGACAAGACCCTCTTCCGGATATCCGAAGGGGAGGACATTCTCTTGGTTCAGATTTATGTGGATGACATAATATTTGGACCTCCTAATCTGAAGCTTTGTGAGAAATTCTCTAAGCTGATGACTGGGAAATTTGAGATGTCAATGATTCGAGAAATGAATTTCTTTCTGGGTCTCCAAGTCAGGCAAACTGACTCCGGAATCTTCATAAATCTATCCAAGTATGCGAGGGACTTGATTTAGAAAATCGGAGTTCAGTCCAGCAAAGTCTCACGTATTCCCATGAACACAAATGAGAAGCTGGATCCTGACAAAGAAGGAGTCTCAGTAAATCAGACTGAATATAGGGCACTGATAGGATCTTTGTTGTATCTGACTGCTAGTCATCCTGACATCACTTATGCAGTCGGAGTGTGTGCAAGGTATCAGTCTGATCCGAAGAAGAGTCATCTAGAGAGTGCTAAAAAGATACTGAAATACCTGAGAGGTACAGTCAATCTAGGACTTTGGTATCCCTCTGATGACAACCTAGAACTGACTGGCTATTCAGATGCAGACTATGGAGGCTGTAGGCCTGATAGGAAATCAACTACAGGCACATGTCAGTTTCTAGGGAGTAAATTGATCTCTTGGTTTTCTAAGAAGCAAACCAGTGTTGCAACGTCTACTACTGAGGCTGAGTATATGGCGGCAGGCAGTTGTTGTTCTCAGATCCTTTGGTTGAAACAGCAACTGAGAGACTACCAAATTGAGGCCACTGAAGTCCCAATTTATTGTGACAATAATAGTGCCATTGCCATATCCCAAAACCCAGTCTTACACACAAGGTGTAAGCATGTAGACATCAGGCATCACTTTATCAGAGATCATGTTGAGAAGAAGGACATCAGGATGGAGAGAGTCCCTATTGATAAACAGAGAGCTGGCATTCTGACTAAGGTTTTGCCTGAAACCAGGTTTGTTGAGTTATCAGTAGAGTTAGGACTCCTTGACCCAGGCTTAGGAGATTCTAACTGAATCTCAGATCAGAATGCATAAGGTCAGGGGGAATGACTAACTAGGACTCAGGATGAAGGAATCTCAGAGAGAATGTGAATGGTTGTAGGGAGAACATTCAGTATGAAAAGGACGATCAGTACAGACTGACTAAGATTCAGGACACTGAATTCAGGGCTTGTCACCCTGATAGGTCACATGTGGTATCAGTTAGAATACAACTCTGACCGATTGGTATGTTTCCTGATTTTCTTTCAGTCATCATATCTTGCTTGCATCATTCTTGATACTGCTTGCCGTATTGTCAAATCAATTTATTTTGTCATTTAATCCCAGCCATTCATTTATTATTCAGTTATTATTTAATGAAAATTATTTGAATTTAATACGGATATGCTCTGACGCGCATTTAATGCACAGAGGGCGGGAACAGTTTTTGATAAAGTTTTTACTCATTACTATTGAAAACCGAAGAGTCTTCATGCATCTTGCGTTTTAATCTTAACCATTGAATCTCATAAGTCATAATTTTCTGAGACATCCGATTAAAACTGGATTTTAGTATAAATAAGGGAAGTTTTTGTTATTGCAACCTTTATGCACTCAAATCTTTTCTTGATATATTTCTCTCTGCAAACCGATTTTCTTCATATCTTCATATTACATCCATGGCTTCTCCTTCTGTGG
The DNA here is from genome assembly GCA_026898435.1 of Prunella vulgaris. Lineage (NCBI taxonomy): Eukaryota > Viridiplantae > Streptophyta > Magnoliopsida > Lamiales > Lamiaceae > Prunella > Prunella vulgaris. The sequence continues at coordinate 9,338 of JAPKLY010000974.1, forward strand.
AATCATTCTTTGGAAACCTTTTTCATCTCAGAAACGAAATCCACTGGGAACCATTTGGATATTTTACCTCTAATCATCCTGACATCTTGCCTGTGAAGGACCTTTTTGAAAATGCAGGACTTCTGCATTTTATCACCACAAGACCCCAGAGACTCCATCCCCGTCTTGTTGCTGCCTTCTATCTTAAAATGGCACAGAACAAGGATTCCCAGGAGTGGGAGACGTGCATTCCCCTGACTTCGTGTGTGAAGGGGAAGGATGGTGAGGAAGAGATGACCAGGAGATGGGTCACTCTCAATATCAGGGAGAAGATTAAGGAGGTGTTCAATCTTCCCAACTCTGGACGAAGCCCTGTTGATTATGGGTTTGGGACTGAGAAGGATTATCTCCAGTCCCTCTGCAATGGTGATGTGGTCCTGAAGTCGGGCCTGAATAAGTCCGTGCTGAGGACTGAGAATCGTCACTTCTTCTACCTGACTAGTCAGGGAGTAATGGGGATTGCTAGAGGGCTAGAGCAGATTTCCCAGCCGAAATTATACACAATGATGGCGATCTCTGATGCCTCAAAGCACAATTTTAACTGGGAGGACTACTTCCACCAATTGCTGGTAGCTGAGACCAACAAAATCAAGTACTCGCCGTAGGGTCAGGCGACATTCGAGGCTAAAATGCACTTTGGCACCAAGATTTCTCTGATCTTGGAGACCCTAGATCTCGGTGATGTGGATCAGGCCCAATCACTCGAGATTCCAGCGAAGATCGATATCTTCAGAGCTTATTCTGGTGATGCTGGCACCAAGAAGAGACCAAGGACCCAGAAGAAGAAGGCTCAGGCGAGCATGACTGGAAGAGTCAAGGCTCAGGCGGGCAAATCTTCAGGGGCCGATATTACGAAGCCAGCGGAGGACAAACCTAAGCCCTCAGGACCTAAGCAACAGAAGCTGACATTCTTATATTCGGGTTCAGAGGAGCAAAAGAAAAAGCTCGTGTAAGAGAAGGCTACTGAAGAAGTGATTCAGCATGCAACTCCGGAGAGGGAATCAGCTCAGGCTGCTCTTGAAATTGCCCCTATCTCTCCATTCTGGATGTTGCACCCACTGATCCAAACCCACTGATCCTTGACATTGCATCAACTTATCAGGGTTTGGAGGCCCCCTCGGGTGAGGATCAGGGGGAACCTGCTCAGGAGGAAGGAGTTCAGAAGGAGGTTTCTGAAGCAGTTCAGGCTGAGGTTCGATGGCCATTCCCTGCGTCTGATGAGAACACATTGCCAGATTTTGAAATAGTGGCAAGGGGAACGGCTGTGGAGATGGTGGAGAAGAGGTTTCCTGACCTCTCAGATGCTCAGAAAGAGGCTGTTGTGCAACTTCGCACCTATGCCATGATCAGGAGTGCCACCTGGCCTGAACTAAGTCAGCTCGGAGAGTCCAGAGGATGGGACAATATGGCTGAATCTGAAGCTGCTCTCTTTGATCACTTTGAGGTAAATTCCTTGCATCATCTGATCAAGATGGCAGACTTCATCAAAATTGTCCGACGCATCTATCCTGCGCCAGAGCCTGAGAGAAAGGAGGAAGAGAAGGAAGCTGAAAAGGAGGTGGTTTTGATTGCTGATGACGCTCAGCAAGGTGGCACTGAAGAGGTCAGTGCACCGGCCGATGAAGCACTCCTGGGACCCGGGACTGCGGAGGCTTCAGGAGAGGGTCCAATAGGTCTGGCCCAAGTTAAAGGAAAATGGATCACCCCCGAGTCACTATATGTTCAGAACTCCTCACGAGCCCTTGCCAATCTTCACAGAAGGGTAATCCTCGTAGAGAGAAAAACTAGTCGGGTTGGTTCAAATTCTGAAGTTCTGAATAAGAAAATGCATAGACTGGATCGAGATCTGAACGAGATGGGAACTGATATGCATGCTGCCATTGACCTTCTTGGAGAACTTCGAACTCAACACTCAGTAGATCTCACTGTTATCTCTGAGCAAGCAAAAGGGGCCATTCAAAGCTGCAATCAAATGGTCTCTGATGCGCAAACTCAGCAGGAGAACAAGCTTGCCAGTTTTCTTGATCAACAACTGCCTGAGGAGATTGATCAACTGGTTGATGAAAAGCTGGCCAAGCTGAAGGCTGAACTGAAGGATGAGCTGCTGAGTGAGATGTCCGCACAAGAGAAGATGGAAATTACCTCTGCCCTGGACAACCGAATGACGAGCTTCGAAGCACGGCTGAAGGATGAACATAATTCAGCTGTTGATGCACTCAGTGTTGATCTGAGAGTGATGGCAGGGTAGATAGGGCAACTGTAGGCAAAGCAGACTGAGATGGACAGTCAGTTCACTTTATTGGCGGAGTCAGTAAATGAGGTTGTTGGCCGAATCAATGACGATGATGCCAAAAAGGGGGAAGGGAAGAAGCAAATAGCTGCTGGGAAAGCCAAGAAGAAGGACTTCCCCCCTGAACTGAAAGTTGCGGACAGAAAAAGGACTAGGTCCGTAGCTGCCATCGAAGCTGCTGAAGGTTCAGATCCAAAGAGGTTGAAGTCCTCTGAGGATCCCGCTCTGGAACTTTTGTACAAGGAGATGGAGGAACAGATGCACCCAGGGTTGACCACTCAGAAGAAGATGGTGATGACTGAGGCGGAGAAGATAGCGAAGATGAAGGAGATTTCGCTGCTCAGTCAGATCCAACGATTAAAAGAGTCCAATGAGTACCTGACTTCGCAGGTTCAGAAGAAGAAAACTGTGCCTTTTGGATCTCGAATGAAGACTCAGAGGAAGTTGGTGGTCAATCCAGATCAAGGTCCTCCTCCACTTCAGTTTGTTGAGGATTTCATTCCGATAGAGATGTTGGAGGTATGGATTCCAATTCGGAATATGTGGGCTTACCTATTCTATGTGGTGGGGTTATGGGACGATCAATCTGAAGAAAAAGACGTCATACTCCATCAGTGGATGGCACAGGAGCATCTGGATCTATGGGCTGAAATAATCAGACATGCTGACACTAAAGGTGTAGAGATCGCTCATCCGGAATTCATTAAGTACCTTGCTCCACTCTTCAGGAACTCCAAGCAACTGGACCAGAAAGCAATATCTGAAAAAGTCGTCAGAGTAGGACGCGCTGCCGGGGCCGTTGGTGATCGGAACAGGATGAAGCAGGTCCTGAACCGAGTCTTGGAGATGTATGATATTCCTCAAGCTGCTAGGAATAAGGATGAAGAATAGGTCAGGAAATAGTTGTTCAGGAATTGTAATAGCTTCAGGATAACTGTAACTCTTATATCAATCAATGAAGTTATTTTATTTTCCTGAGTACAACTTCTTGTTGACTCTTGAATTTACTTTTCTGAATTCTTATCAAGAACTGTACTAACCCATTCCTTGTTTTCATCTTATAGACTAAGTGTCTAGTTTGTCAGAAGGTACTGAACCTATTTCACTGACTAAGTCAGTTGATTGTATAGATGAATAGGAATTTGCTTAAGGGTTTTGGCATCATCAAAAAGGGGGAAATTGTTGGGACAATCTGAGTATTTTGATTAGATCCCAAAACCCCTGATGAATTTGCCTAAGTACAATTGTTCAGGTTTGTCTAGTTCAGGATAGTCAGGTTAGGAATTCAGTTCAGGGGAAACACGCTGAAGACTGAAGAATATTGGAGTCAACCCAATTTACTGAAGTCTGATGTGCAATCCATCCTGAAATAGTCAGAGTCAGTCTTGCTGAAGATAGCCTGAACTGAAGATGAAGAACGAAGCCTGATGATCCGTCCTGAAGACAATCCTGAAGTACCATTGGCTGATGCTTCTACTGAGTACACTAAGCATACTCAGGACAGAACTTAGTCAGTGAAGAGTAAGTGTTAACCTATCAGGCTGTGCTGAACGCACATAAGACCTGACTTAGGCCTTGAGTCAGTTTATCTGACTCATGTAAGTCCAAAGCAAAAAGGTTACACATACTGGGCTGAATAACCTATCAGGGTGTGCTGAATGCACTTAAGACCTGACTTGGGCGTTGGTTCAGTTTACCGGAATCATGTAAGTCCAAAGCAAAAAGGTTATTTACGCTATGGGACAAGAGACAAAGAGAATGTCAGTAAGACTCCAATAAGACAAACATTCAGACTGAGTTATTAACAAGAGACTCAGAGTATTGAATGTACGAGGAAGGACAAATGTCTGAAAGTCAACTAGCCGTTAGAACGGAGAGCCAATGATCTTTCGACACGTATGTACGGAGACTGCGCAGCATTTAATGCGGCATTTAATGTGTCTCAGAGTTGCAGGCGGTGGGACAAACTTGCCAGAATAAGCATGGCGATTAGGTCAAATAGAACTTCTAGCCTGCAACCACCCTAAAATAGGAAAGATGGAGAGCCTTGCACCCATTCAAGGCTAACGGTAAATTTCCAAGCGAAAGCTCTCAAGAATCCAAGCACTCAAAGCATACTATAAGCAACACTCTGCAATTAAACTTCCCTAGTGTTGTAGTAGGATTCTCTCTGTATTTGCTTAGATCGATAGCTCTAATATTTAGCATTGTTTTGTACTGCTAGAGCTATCTTAGTTGGAAACCAGAATACCAAACCACTCAGGGTGTGAGATTGGTTGGTTAGAAGCACTGGGACTTGTAAAACGCCTAGGGGTCAGTTCCTAAGAGAGGATGTTGGCTATTCATGTCCCTTGGCACGTAAAACCCAAGTACCTATGCTCAGGGTTTTGAGGATAGCTTCCTGTTAAATCAGATCGTGGACGTAGGAGTTGGTTATCTCCGAACCACGTTAAAAAGACCCTTGTGTGCTGATTTACTGTTTTGTTCAGGATCATAACTGTCATCATACTAAACTGAACATTCTGCATTGTTTTTATATTCAGGACTGAATCAATCATCCTGAATCTTAATACTGTGCACTCAGCCTTAATACTGAATCAATCATCCTGGATCTCCGAACCACTGTCCAATTAACTCGCTTCCGAGCAGTCAGTAGGTTTGTTGTCTCTACTGAGCTTCCGAGCACATTACTCACACTCAGCTTATCTGACTCGTTACTGAACTGTCACTGCTGCCCCTGTGGACATTCAGCATACTGAGTGATTCAGGGAATCCTGACTGAGAGTGTAAGAGCATTTTTCTGAGTCTTTCAGAAAAATCTGACATCAGTATTTTCCACCCCCATACACTGATTGTACTCGTTTCGGGACCAACAACATCAATGCACAAAAGATCAAATCAATGAGTCAAAATCCTCACTAGATAGTGTATCACTCAAACTCTCAAGTGTATGAGGTTCACTAAACATCACACATAGTACATCCACTACCATAAGCTTGATAAAAGTCTCAAATTCTCCACCACTTGACAAGTAACTCATAATCAAATCAAAGAGGACTTTTTATTTGGTTGTAGTGTTGGTTCTTTGGTAAGGGTGGGATATTTTAAGATAGAAGTGACTATCATACTAGTGGAGCAAGAGGTCAAGATACTTTGCTAGAATATCTCTACTCTTCCAAAGATAGGTTGCAAGTGATCAAGTTTCAACACAATTACAACCATATAACACTTCTTTTCACACTTCTTCCTTTCAAGCATTTTTCCACTTCCTTTCTTTTGCAATTTTTGCATCACATTACCAACACATTAGGAACATAAGCTCTTCTTCACATCTTTTTATTCAACACAACCTCCACTTCTTTTCTCACATCTTCATCTTTTGTTTCTTTCACTTTTCTTCACCATCTCATCCACCAAGTATTCCTTCAAAGCACATGTAACCCTCATATCCTCATTTCAACTCCACTAGTAATGGGGAAAATAAGGCTCAAAGTGAAGGATAATCAAGCTACAATCATAGGTTGCCAAAGAAAAAGGCCAAAGACACAAAATGGCTAACTATGGAATCAATGTCATGGCATGGATTATTTGGCTAAGTGACTCATATAAAATCAAAGATTGTCTCAAATCATTTTTGACAACTTATTACAAAATGTGATCTCAAACAAGACTCAAATCAAGTTCTAGAGTGGAAATGCACCATGTGGATCTCACATCAAGAAATGTCATCCGTTTAAGATTGAAACGGGGAAAATAGGCTCAAACCTCACGGGTTAAGGTGATCATGACTCATATCATATCAAACATGTACACATCATTCATGTATCAAGCATCAAAGGATCAACTACATTATAGACAAAAATGAATTAAGCAATATACACGATACACTTAACTATGCACTATCTACATCATCCACACAACCATAAGCATATCTCATGCCACACTACTCTCAACTAGCAACAATATGACAATCATAACAAATAAAAACAAGTCATCAAATAAGCATATGGTCCAAAACATCATAGGAACACTAAGAATCAACATAAGAATAGCATTGCAATGAGATTTGCAAAATGAACACCCCCCCCCAAACTTTTTTGGACCAAGGATCTAAAAAGTTTGGCAAAGAATGGAGAAAAGATCATGCAATGCACTCAATTAAAGCACAATACAACAGGAATCAACACTAAGCTCAAACTAGCAATCTACAATCAAACAAACTAAACCTAAGAATGGAAGCACATAGGGAGAGATATGTGTAAAGACATACCTTAAGTTGGGATTAAGAATAGTAGAGTGAATTGCTATTTACACGAAACTTTCCTTCTTGGCCAAGTGAGATAGAATTCTCCTCAACACATCCTTCTCAAGCTCACAAATGTCATTGAAAATCTATAATTTGAAGAACGAACACACTCCCCCAAACTTTTTCGGATCAAGGATCCTAAAAGTTTGGCAAAGAGTGATGAAAATAGGATTTGCAATGAATCAATAAACCAACTAAAGCATATATAAGCTCAACTAAACCAAGAAATCATCATATATACCAAGAGGCAACACCCCCAAACTATGATAAATCACATGCACCAACCAAGGTAAGAAAACACACTACCTCATATGAAACAAATCAAAACAAATAACACTATCTAAACTACAAAGTAAACCTAATAAGCAAGAAACATTTTAAAGGATGGGTTGCCTCCCATCTAGTTCTTGGATTTAACGTCCCCTAGCCGGACAACACCAATGTTAGCTAAATAGCCAAGGATATTTGTCATCCTCCCCATCAAACTCTACTCTCAAAGCTTCATAATCAAGGAAACAAGTAGGATTTCTACCCCAAACAACCACTTTCCTTATCAATTTGAATTTTTAAGCACAAGCATAATTCTCTCTTCTTCTCAAAACACCATTCCACCCCCATTTCCTACTATCAAAGATATTCAAGAGGACTCGCAATTCAATCTTATTATCAATTATATCAAGAGGCAAGATGAATTCACAATAAACAACATTTTCAAATAAAGCACAAATAGAAAAATTCAAGGGTAGAGAAATGCTCATTTCAATTGTAGGTTCCTCTTCCAATTCATTTTGTTGTTTTTCTACCATGAAGCTCATGTCCATGAGTGAACATTCATCTTTCTCTTCTTGTTCTTTCTCTTTTCCTCCTCTTGAATCTTCTCCTTCCTTATCCTCCACTTCTTGTTCTTGATTCCTATCAATATATACAAAGGAAGTATCATATTCAATTTCATCAGAAGAAGGTTTAAGATCATGATCAAGAGAATTAATAAGAGGGTTAGTGAAACTCTTAAGATAGTAAACTTTTCGAACACAAGACTCTTTAATTTCCTTAAACTCATCATTGTAGAGAATTTTCTTATCAAAATTAAAGAAATCATAAAGGTCTTTGTATTCATCATGATCATCACAATCATCCTCTTATTCATCCTCTTCACTCTCAATTTCATACTCTTCCTTTTCACTTTCATCTCTTTGCTCTTCTTCTAGTCCATCCCTCTCTTCTTCGTGATCCCTAATCAACATAGCATGAGGATAATTATAACACATGTCATCAACAATAATAGGAATCTCATAATCAAGGTAAGCATTTAAAGGATTAATAAAAATTTTAGCATTAAGACAATCTCGTAAATAAAGAGCTTTCTTCTCCTTATGATCATCCTCAACATTATCTTCCACATTCCCTTCTTCCCCCATGCTTTCCACTTCCCCTTCATCTTGATTATTACCCCCATCTTCCTCCTTACACATCTCATTGGCTTGGGTGCGCAATTCCTCCGAGTAGAGCTCTAACTTCTCGATTATCACACTACAAATCAATTATTCCAATTGGAACTCCAAGTCCTTGATTTGATGACTTTGAGAATGAACATTTCATTAAACTTCTTGTTTGTCCTCTCAAAGCACCTTTCATTCTCACTTCTCATTTCTTCCAATTGTTTGAGAATTTGAGCTAAAATATCTTTCTCATAGCTTGAAGCAGTGCCCTCTTGATGGAAGGTCATAGGAAGATATGGAGTGTAGGAGCACGTATCATCATGATGAGAGTAGAAATCTTGATATGACGTTTCACAAATCTCATGGGCTTGTTGGGTCAATTGCCCCAATTGGAGCTCTAAGCTCTTGATTTGATCCCCTTGAGATTTGAGAATTTGATCAAACTTCACATTGGTCTCCTCAAAGCGTCTTTCATCCTCCCTTCGAATTTCTACAAGTTGATTGAGGATGTAAACTAGAGTATCATTAATGTGGCTTTGAGGAGCTTCTTCATGATTGAGAGGCATAGGAAATGGTAAAGTGTCGGAATGTGTATCCTCCAAGGAATAGGAATCTTGAGATGTATATGAGTTAGAAGGATAAGAAACTTCTTGTGGAGGTGGTGGAATTTGGGTTTGGTTCCCGTACATCATCATCATGTATTTCATACTCCCTTCTAATATTGAGATTTTATCGAAGGTTGTGCGGGGTTTAATGGGGTAAAGTTGATAAATATATGAATTAGAAGAGGATGTATTTTGTGGACAATACGAGCAATGGTTGTATTCGTCCATCTTCAATTGAGTTCACTCCTACAAAAAACGCAAGTATCAACACTCACCAAGAATAGTCAAGAAAAACAAAGAAACGAAATAAAGAAAAGAAATATAAACAAACATCAACTTGCTTTATAAAGAGATCGTTTCCCTGGCAACGACGCCAAAAACTTGTTTGCCAAAATTGTGTCACACGCAAGTGTACGTGGTCATTGTTGTCGTGGCAAGTTAACCAAGTTAAATATCGAACACAGGGAAACGATGCTATATCAAGCAAGCATTGAATGTCTACAAAGGTGAATATCTAGGAAAGTACGAAAACAATCATGGTTTCTATCAACTAAATCAACAAGAAATAGTAAATCCTAACTATCACCTCTTAGAAGTGAGCTAGTGTGAAGTGTACATGGAAGTAATCCTACTATGGTTCCTTTAGTGTCCTATCTATCCTAGCATGCAAAAGGTCTCTTGATGTCTTAGTCAAGCCAACTAGTAACTAGATCTCTCTAAAACACAAGCTAAGGGCTCTATTAGGTGTTTAGATCTCTCCACAACTCCCAACACTCCAATTAAGAGGTCTAGACTAACATGCAATTCTCATATTAACGAACCGTAGAATTATAGCTAATAACGAGACTAATCTAATGGAACAAAAGGATTAAAGATCCAATGGTTGGATCAAAAGTAATTGTAGAGAGAAGTATGAAATCTACACTAACCCAACTTGGAAACTACCTCTCTAACCTCTCTCTAAACTAATCTAATGATCTAACTAATGAATTATGATGGAACCATCATTGGAAATCTGATCCTTGAGGTATTTATAGTGCCCACAATATTTAGTCCAAAGCGCCCTACATTAAACGCGCGAAAAGACAAAACAGCCCTTCAAAGTTGTGCAGAATTGAGTTGTGCACGATCCCGTGGAGGTGGCCACACGATCCCGGATCGTGCGTGTGCTAGTGCGAGCCTTGGTCACATGAACCAGAGAAATTCCGCACGAACCCGTGCTGCTGGTCACACGATCCCGTGCTAGTGGTCACACGATCCCGATCGGTCGATCCTCGACTTCCTCGTTTTCTTCATATCTTGAGTTCTATGGCTCCGATTGACTCGATTCTTTTTGCGTTGCGACCCTCGCTTTGAGCTCTTCAACATGGTATATAATTTGCCTCCATTAGATCAACTAACAATTTCTGAGCTTTTACGAACTTGCTCGTCTTTTGCCAGTTTTGCTCGTTTTTACTACAAAACACAATTTTCTAGCCAAAAAGGGTTAAATGCATAAAGTATAGCAATTTAGGGTCAAACATGAATATAAGCACATCAAAACCATAGAGAAATGGATGCAAAAAGATGCAATTATGAAACTAATCAATTATTAATATAATTTTTTTTTATCCAGCATGCTTCTAAGCCATACAGTCACTGAGAAGGTCACACAGTGCATTATGTCAGTCACATGGTCTTATGGAGTTGCATCGTGGACTGGTGTACCTGGGGACACGAGGAAAGTGATGTTTGAAGAGTTTAACGTATAAATTTTGTAATTATTAATATTTGAGTAATAATTAATATTTTGATAATTTTTATGAATTTAATTGTAGAAATTGTGTGTTTGGGATCCCAGCACACACTGTTGATGTAATTTTCATAACAACGATTATGTGGCTATAATAACAACGATTACACCAACAATATGCTGAAATAGACGAACATGTGAGGATTTATAAGTAAGTAGGTAGGTCGTTTATATAAGCTCGTCGTTCGAGCAGAACTTTGTTAGGTTAAAAACTTTGTATCTTATTCGAATGAATTCAATTACATTATATAGGAAATACAAGCTGTTGGATCGTCACCAACCTGCTTTATCATAAGCTGTTGATCAGCAGCCTGCTTCACTAGAAGCTGCTGAACAGCTACCTGCTTCATTATAACCTGCTGACTCGTCACCAGCTTACCAACTGTTGACTCGTCAGAGCGTTCTTCGATCTGGTTCTTTCTTCATGCTTGTTCAATTCTCTTGGACACTTCAATCCGGACTTGATTAATTACTTCCTTAAGCACGCATGTCGATTATTTCATTAACAGTTACCCCCTAGCCTGATGTTTGTTTGAATTGTTGGATGAATAACGAGCATCAGGCTATTCGCAGGATTTCTCCAGTGCAAGGAAGTAGATTGAGCTTGAATTGATCTATCTTCCGCTTTGTTGGATTCTTTGTGCTTGTATTTCCTTGTATTCATGCATAGATGCATCAGATGTGGCTTCGCAGGATTCTATAACTGTGTTACGAATACATAGAAGAACACTACAGGCCTCATTAAAAACCTTGCCATAAACCACCCTTGTGGATAAACCGATCGTAGGGAAAAAAGAGTACCGTGCAATCCTTCCAGATACCCGTAGGCTATTTGAATGCCCGCGTTCGTTGCTCCATTCGTGTGGGTTAAGTGAGCACTAGCTTCTTGTGTTTCTTTATACCTGCAAGTAGATGCATTTGAAAAAATAATTTGTAGCCTTTCAATCTTTCTGGAGATCCTTTGTGCTTTGTTATTGCTGGAATATTCAATGTATGGTTTCTTGGAGAGCGCTTTTGTTTGGTTGCTTTGCGACTTTCGTTATGGTATCGGGCCCTGTTTCTTTCATACTGATGGATGAAATTTAGTCAGCTGAGATGTCATCATTCACTCCGGTTGAAGGGTAAATTACTCCTATCGCTGGTGAATGTGCCCCCAACTGTTTAGGCTTGTTTGCTTTAATATTCTTGTATTGTTTGTCTGATGTCTTAAGTGTTTTAGACATCAGTTTTGCTTCCTTCTGCGGCTCCATTTACTCTTCTGATAGGAATACTTTTGACGTTCTTGTTTTATTTTTTATGAACTCTAATAAAGTGTCATTTATGTCTAATTGTTATATCGCCTTTCGCATCTGTCGGGCCTTTTAATTCGCTTCGTTTTACTTTTTTAGCTTTTACGAATAGCTTTTTCAGCTGTAACGAATAAAAGCGCTCGTGCAGAATTGGGGAATCAGAAAGCGTTCATTTCGTCCGTGGGAGCGTGTTCTGTGTTCCTTTGGCGTGCATGAAGCGCTATCCCGGTATTCCAGGGTGCATTCATTTTGCTATCCTTCGGAGCGTGTATAACGTCCTTTGGATGAGCGTTCGAAGCATCACTCTAGTCCCTGTGTGAATAGCCTTTCGGGGCATCACGCTCGATTCTTCTATGGGAGTTGTTAGGTGTTTATCACTGTAACATTTCGACCTAAGAAGAGCGTACGACATGCTTTAGCTCTTGTGTGTAGGACGTATTGGTATTGTAAATACCATTTTGTCATTTTACTAGGAGCTGCTCGGCAAGCAGAGTTCTGGCTCTACTCGGAGCGCATTAACCCTCTGCAGCCACGTAATATTTAGGCAATTTCAATTAGCTTGCAACCCTTTGAAAAAGGTTGTCTATAGCATTTATTATCGGTTCTTTGTAACAAAACGCACATCGTGAGCATCCTGATCTTGAGCTGTCTGTTTTAGTCAGACCACCAGCTAACTGCTCTTTATCAATTTGGCCAAAGCTTCCTTTGCCCGATGCTTGTGATCAGTATGAATTCAAACTTTTTACTTCTTGATGATTTTGTGTATCAGGGTCTGCCCCTCAGTGTAGTATTGAGGCATCACTAGTTTCGCGCTCGCATACCTAATCATCGAATAGTATACTTTCCTTCAAGAAGGGTTATCGCTTCAAGAAGGTGCATCATCTTCAATATAGGTGGGTTGGACATCACTTATGAAGACGAGGTAATCGTGCCTTCAAGAAGGATTATTGCTTCGAGAAGGTGCATTGCCCGTATAGGGAATAATCATGCCTTCAAGAATGATTGTTACTTCGAGAAGGCACATCGCCTATGTAGGCGGAATCATGCCTCTAGGAGGCGCATCGCGGCATCATCTATAAAGATGGAATAATCATGCCTTCAAGAGGGATTATTGCTTTGAGAAGGCGCATCGCCTATACAGGCGGAATCATGCCTCTAGGAGGCACATCGCCTATGTAGGCGGCATCGTCAATATGACGGAATGGACATCGCGAATAAAGACGGAATACTCGAGTCTTTGCCTATAAAGGCGAAATTAATTATCATGCCTTCAAGAAGAATTATTGCTTCGAGAAGGTGCATCGCCTATATTGGTGGCATCGTCAATATAGGCTAGATATCATTGCCTATAAAGATGGAATAGTCGCCTGAATTATTGCTCGGAGGCATCTGGTGGGGGCAGTTCTCTCACCTGGGCAGATGCCTCGAGAATTTTACCTGGTGTTATATCTGTGACCTCTCTTCCTTAATGCTTTAGGAAGTGTCGATGTCGCTCTGGTTTATATTGAGATCAAGGCCTTCATTGAAATAATATTGATGAAGGCTACTTTCCTCGAGATAGATATATCTTCCAGTATGTGTCAGCTCCTCCAAATTGTTTGTCTGTGTCGGATATTTCTGATAGAATCAGCATATATCTTTTTTGGTGAGGTTCTGGCAGCTTGTGATGTGGATGATCGCTTTGGAGTGAACAAAGAGATAAATGTATCATCTACCAAAGCATGGTTTGAGAAGATGAAAACTCTATTTATCCGGAGATAGCTCGAGTCTTCTTCATGAAATGTGATAGCTGGCAATCCTTTCAAAGGAATGCTTGAGGCTGATCTGTCGTTCCATGCACTTGCTGGTGTAGTATTCAATGTGATGATGATACGCATGATATCTTTGCGTTTTGAACCATTGTGCTGGAAGGCATGTGCTTCGTGATTTTCCATCAATCTGGGTTTAAAATCTTGGCTGAGAAGGCATTCGTTCGATCGTTCGCCGTTGAGGTGCCTTTCAGGCGTTGATTTCGCCAGGATTGTTGTGTCTTGATTATGTTCTGCCCTTTGTATGTTTTCTGAATGTTTTTTCTACTTCGTCTTGCGAAGTAGCCAATATCTTGGTCCCATTTCAGTACGTACAGGAGAGCTTTTAAGAAACATTTTGTATGATTCTGCAGCACAGGAATTTCGCATGTTGTTAATGGCATAAGGGCAGATTATTTTCACATTTATCTTATACAAAAGGAAAAACTGAGAGTTTTGACCTTTTGTATGAGATGTATATATATTATGAAAACTCTCCCGATATCAGAGTTGGTGGATTAGGCGACTTTTGACTTTCTTATTGGGGATTTTCTTCATTAACTCTTATAATTCTCCTTCTTTGTAAAATCTTTTCTATTGCAGTAACAAGTTTGGAAATTCATCAGCGTTGTAGTTGATATTCTGTTTATATGCGAAACACTTGTTGGGATTCATCTTGCTTTTGATCTCTCAAGGAATAGCTCAGAGTCCCTTGCTATTGATAACATCGTATGCTTGTCTGATTGGGACGCTGAGCGTTTGAACCAGTTTTTCTTTGTCCATTGAATGATTGTTCAATGTGAGTGAAAAATATTTGCACTGAGTTGCGTCGGATGCCCCCATTGATATCATTAGCACATCGTCTTCAGGCTTAGGTAGAAAGTTTTATCTTCAGCTCACATCGTCTTCAAGTTTAGGTGGAGGCCTCGATAGGTAGCGCTCAAATGTCATTTTTCTTTCTTGATATTTTGATTGATCCATTTTACATCCTTTCACTTTTCTATTTTCCCAGATCAGGGCATTGCAGTTATTTGGAATCTGATTCTACATCGTTTAACTTTATCGTCGGATATTGGACTTCTTCCTAAATAGATGCTTCTGGGATAATAGGAAATTGAGGCAATGTTGGTGATTATAAGCTTATGTTGTCCTCTGAATGAGTTGATAATTTTGCTTGTAAGTCTTCGAATGTTCTTTTCATCTTTAGAGGATCTATTCTTGGGAAACTGTTCATGATCCAATCGTCTTAAGCGAGAGGATTCACGCAGTTTTTCACTCTAAATAGATACTCCAGATGTTCGTTGCGGTCGATTTAATTTGTGAGGATCTAGTTTTTTATCACCGATTGTCTTGATCTGTCTGGGATGGGTCGTCGTTTTATAACATTATTCCATGATGAGTTGTATGTTGATACCTCTGTGTTCTTCAGTTGCATTCGCTCTCTTCCATCTTCTTGAGAAATATGGGCCGGAACATTTGATTTGGAACTTTGGGCACTTCTTCTTGAACAAGGTACGCTAGTCGATGCTTTTGAGTGAAGCACGATGCTTCGGATCAGAACTTCCTTCATCTGGATCTGTGCCGAATGAATCGATGGTGACAATGGGATTTGTAGGGTTGAATTGTCCTATGGGCATAGTGACACCTTGGCCTGAAGGTCTTCTATTGCTTTCTTCATTGACAACAAGATTGCATCCGAAGTCTCTCCGAAGCACATGGAGGTCGTTTCTCTCGCTAAAAGAGAGGGGTGCCGGACACTCGGTCGCTTGGATATGATTTCGTTGGAATCTTACCTACCTTTTGAGCACCTTCAGGGCCTAACCCTTCAGTCGCGGGCCAACGCAACCGTTCTCGTACTGACGGCTGCCTTCCTTGATCAGCTTCTTGTATGCGACTTGGAGGACGAGAAGTCGACATGAGTTACCCGTGTAACTTGTGATCTCTTCGCTCCACCAACTTGTTCTGCGGGGTGCTGTGACTAGATTCATCTACTACCTTCAAGGTTCGTCTACCTTGTGGTCCTAATCGATCTGCTATCTTTTGCTTTCCTCACACCTCTCGTCTTCTCCATCGCTCGTTATCAACATCAGTCTCGGGTTGACACTGAACAGTCCGTTTACGAACGGGTTCTAGTTCAAGTTGCATCCCGGAAGGACCGGAAGCTCCTTGTTGTTGTTGTTGTTGTAATACCCTGCAAAGGGCCATTATACGAGAGATATCTTCGGGACTCTGTAAGAATGGGAGCAATTCAGATAACCCTTGCATGTAGTTCTGTCCCACTTGGGCAGCTGGGACTCCAGTGTGTTCTCCAACTGTTGCCTATTTCACGAGGTTGAGATACTTCACGAGACATTTTATGTAATGTCAGCTGCTTTCTGGGGAGCAGGCGAGCAGGTGAGCAGGTGGTATAACTTCTTCTTCAGGAAGCAAACAGCTGAGTCTCCTTCAAGCGAACAGCTTCAAGGATTTCTTCAGGCGACCAGGTGACCAGCTAGTGTAATTCTTCGCGGGCAAGATCACTATTTTTTATTCTTCTTGGACTGTGATTGATCTCCATTGCCAGGGCTTCACTTCTTGAATTCAATTGCTTTATTAAGCAATTCTTCTTTTCTTTGCAAAATTTATTACTTTAAGAAGTAATTGTTCCCGCTGGGAGTATAATTACTTTAAGAGGTAATTGTTTCCGCTGGGAGTATAATTACTTGAAGAGGTAATTGTTTCTGTAGGAAATTTAATTACTCTAAGAAGTAATCGTTTACGCAGGGAAGTATAATTACTTGAAAAAGTAATTTTTTATTCCTTGAATTTAATCTTGCAATTGAATGTAATTTTATCTTGCAAGACTAATTTATTTAATTTGGGCCAAGCTTATTAGATTTAGTCAAATTGGGCCCAAATAAATTAATCAACCCAATGATTTAATTAAATTAAGTTATAGGCCCAACTTTAAACTTTAATATACAATCCGGCCCAATTAATATTTAATAGCCCAAGGGAATCTCCTCAGCATAATAACTTCAAACTTAGATCTTGGATGAATAATGGACTCAGTCAGTTTTGGTGGTTGCACCTCCATCTTCTAAACAAATGCTTTTCTTTCTTTCGTTCCTTTTTTCTATTTTTTTTAAGTAGTAGTCTCCTTTTATTCTTGTTCAGCGCACAATAGGTGGTGATGATATCAATAACTTTGCACACGATACTTCTCTAGTAACATCTGATGCTCCTTTGATAAACAAATTCTCCAGCGAACAGCCTTCGCATATGAACAGCCTTCTACAAAGGACACTTTAATAAGTGAGCAACACCCACGCGCGAATCACATGGGAAATCGACTTTGGCAAACAACTGAGCGACTTGTTTCTTTGGCGAGCAGCTCAACACCGTGAACAACTCGCAGATTTTCGGGCGAGCAGCCTGTTATCCGAACAGTTCTCACAATTTCCAATTGCGTGTGAACAGCTTCACTGGGCGAACAACTGTACACCACAGCACTGCGAACAGCCATACGGGCGACCAGGTCCTAGGGGAGCAACCCCTTCAGCGAGCAGCGAACAGCTTTTTAGACGGCGAGCAACAAGGAGTGGCGAGTAGGCTAAGATGCGTGTGCGTGCGTTAACGAGCAGCTAGGCTGCATGCGCGTGCGCCGACGAGCAGGTTAGGCTGCATGCGCGGACGCCGGCGAGCAGTTTAGGCTGCGTGCACGGACGCCGGCGAGCAGGCTGCGTGCGCGGACGCCGAGCGAGCAGGCTAGGCTGCGTGCGCGGACGCCGGGCGAGCAGGCTAGGCTGCGCGCGCGGACATCGGCGAGCAGGCTACGCGCGGGCGAGCGAGTTTCCGGGGCGACCAGCCCGTTGAGTATTTTCGGGCAAACAGGTTATGAGCGAGCAGCTACCTCAGGCGAACAGCTTCCTTAATTCAGCAAACCGGCGAACAGCCTCTTGCAATCATAGTAGGCGAACAACTCCTTTAGACGTTATTATTGACCAAGTTAAACAGACTTCTTTTAGCCGCCAACTCCGTTTAACTACCGACGGATATATCCAAATATTTTTATTAATCGAATCGCGACTGCTCCCAGAACCAATGACGGTGAAAAATAACCTTCATTAGCATGGTAGAGCGGCGGTGGAGACGCGAATGGCTACGGCGCTTGTGGTGGAGATGGGCAACGCTTATTCATGTTGGCATCTGATACGCCGCTTTTAAGCTTCCAACGCGAACCTTACGACGCGGATAAAACTCCTTTGTGGGTAAATCATCGCTTTGTCAAAACATGAGGCCAAAGCTATGAAGATTCTTAACCCGTAGCCTTCCACGAATCAATCAAAAAGGAAACTTGCTTTGTACACTTAATATCAATATTTTCTTCAAAACGAAAGTTCAAACTCCGGCCCTCTTTCTAGCGCCAAACTGTTGATGTAATTTTCATAACAGCGATTATGTTACTATAATAACAACGATTACACCAACAATGTGTTGAAATAGACGAACATGTGAGGTTTTATGAGTAAGCAGGTAGGTCGTTTATATAAGCTCGTCGTTCGAGCAGGACTTCTTTAGGGTAAAAATTTCATATCTTATTCGAATGAATTCGATTACATTGTATAGGAAATACAAGCTGCTGGATCGTCACCACCCCGCTTCATCATAAGCTGCTGATCAGCAGCCTGCTTCACTAAAAGCTGCTGAACAGCTACCTGCTTCACTATAAGTTGTTGACTCGTCACCAGCTTAACAACAGTTGACTCGTCAGAGCGTTCTTCGATCTGACTCTTTCTTCATGCTTGTTCAATTCTCTTGGACACGTCAATCCGGACTTGATTAATTACTTCCTTAAGCACGCATGTCGATTATTTCATTAACACACACCAATATGGTGGAGGAGATATGGTGCAGTAGAGCGCAGGGCTGGATGAAGGAAGTCTCCTTCAAATTGAAGAAAAAATGAATAGTAGGGAAGCTAGTTGACTTAGGGAAGGATGAAGATGGACGGCTGATCTGGGAGGGATTGGTGGGTTACTGGAGTGATCTGGCACACCAGGAGAGGGCTCAAAAGGCCAGAGAAAATTGGATGAGCAACCCTACCGGAGAGGGAGTCGTCATACATCGGGGTCGCTCCCGGACCATTTACGAGCACGGGCTCGCCTTTGTAAGCATTTCATTTATAATTCTTAATATGTAATTAATTATTATATTTAATTAAATTATTATAATTAATTTTTATTGGAGAAGCAACACGGATGGAGACCCAAGCACTTCGAGTTTCGTAGTCTCATTCACCCAGTGAATGAGTCAGGGACATCCACATATTCCTGCACCACCAAGCTTCTCGTAAGTATCTAATTAGAATTTATTTCTAAATAGATTTTAATTATTGTATTAAATTAAAATTAATAATTTATTTTGTTTAATTTCAGAACAAGTTCAAAGCTGCTCTCGAGGAAGCTCAGACACAAGCAGCACCTACTCCGGAGAACCCTAGACCTACCCCTATTGATGTGGCCGAAGTCAAAAGGGGGAAGATAGTATGGTTGGGAGGTAACAGTAAGGTTTTCCGTCAAACGCACCGCCTGAGCTCATCATCCTATTCATTGTCCTCTCATCCTACCGTCGATCTACAACAGGAAATGGTCGAGTTGAAGGACAAGTTGTCCAGATGAGAGAATGAATACCAAGATGTAGGCTTGGTTGACTCAGGTTTCCGATTATACCGGTATTCCACTTTCGAAGGACTAGGATGATAAGAATGCAAATGCCGGTACGAGTCGTGGTGCGGGTCGCAGTGCGAGTCGTGGTCCCGATATGGGTGAGTCTCCAGGTGGGAATGAGGATGCCGAGGGTGGGGATCTTGAGGGATGGAATGTAGATTTTAATTCTGATTCGTAGTTAATTTATATGTTGAACAATATTTTCATTTTTTGATTGAATATTAAGTATTTTAACTTTTTATTAATATAGTTTGGATGTTTTAAATTTTATGTATTACATAAAGTATATTTTTTATGATATCGAATTGTAGTAATTTAGAATATTAAAAATTGTGGCTTAATTTGGTGTTATATAAAATTAATTGAATAAAAACAAACAAATTAAAATTTTAGTATTGTTAATTATTAAATTTAAAACATTACATTCTTGTTGGGAAATGATTAATAAAATATTTTGAATAAAGTCCCAAAGACCCCCCCTGATGATTGAAAGTATCTCTAAGACTTAGAAATCAAGCTCAAAATGTTAGGAGGATATGATAAAGAATTTAGAAAACAGGTTAGTACAAACATGCTAATCAAGTTGAAACTAGCCCGACCTGACTAGACTAGCCTGATGAAGGATTACCATATACACCCACCTCCTGAAGAATGCACCTCAGAAGACTAAGTTCAATCGACCTGAAGAACTCCCTTGAAGACAAAGTAACCTGATTCATTAAATGCTATTCAGCATTAATGAAGGAAGCTACAAACAAATAAATGAAGGGTTAAATGCAACAAAGAGAATGTTCTAAGGTCACCTGATGAAAAGACAGAAGACTTAAATGAAACCGTTGTGACTAGACTGAAGAACAATTAAGTCAGACCAATAAGAAGCTGCCACCTATGTACGGACCTGACCTAAAAGACTGATCTGTTAGTATCAAGTACAGAAGCAACCAACAACCTAGGATGACACAGTTTTCAAAGGCGGCTGCATTAACTCTAAGCAGGCATTTAATGAGCTTTCAACCATTAATGCTTAAGAGTTGACTATCCAATATTTGAAGAAGATCTTGAAGAACGTTGGACTACAACAATTGACATATTTGACCATTCCAAAATCTAAGAAAAATTTTGAAGAACGTTGGAACACCAAAATAGCTTAATTTGAAACTATCTCTCCAACATATAGTTTTTCAGATTAAGTCTATAAATACAGGAGTTGAAGAAGAAGCTAAGAACGGGAAACTATCAATCTCATCTGAAAATCTAAAAGCTCTCCAAAGTTCATCTCATTCTCAAGCACTCAAAATCATTCTAGTTTCCCAAATGCTCACATTGTTTAGAGCTCAACTCTGTATTTAGGCTTTCACTGTAATATTCTTAGAAGCCTACTAAGATAACCCAATCTAGATATTGCTCATTACTATATAGGGTTATCTCAACCTTAGTTGGAGAACTCAAGCCCTTAAACTGAAATAGGTTCAAGGCTGTGAGTTGGAAGAAAGTAAGCTGAGGAGTGTCTCAGTTTGAAATCTTGAGAGGACTAGGACTCAGTGAAAATCCTAGAGATCAAGATAAGTTGTTCTTGATCAGTGCACCGTGGCAATCTAAAACAAGGAATTCCTGTGATTAAGGAATTCTCCTGTTAAATCAGGAAAAGTGGATGTAGGAGAGTTTAACTCCGAACCACTATAAATCCCCTGTGTCTTTATTGTTTTATTCCTTTGTGTGAGTTAAAACTTTGAAAAGGTGTTAAATTAATCCGCTGCATATTTTAAACTTTGATCAATCACACAGGCCACTTATCAGGGGAACCTTAAGTCCACTGATATTTTAAGAAGGTAGCCTGTGTTCTTGAAGTCTACTGCAAAAACTATTTTCAAAAATATGTACTTAGAGGTGTATTCCCCCCCATACACCTGCTATTGTTTATTTGGGACCAACAAGTGGTATCAGAGCAGGGGTTCTAAGAACCACTGCTTTGACATATCATCAGTGGTCATTTGAACTGATCTGACTAACCCTTTTTGAAGTTTTTCAAAAATGTCTACTCAAGCAGAAGGACCAACCAACACAGGGAACACAGCCACAGGAGCAGCCAATACCAATGTTGTAGGGAGTACAGACTCCAACATGGGAATCAATCTTCTCAATCATCTATCACATCACAAGCTGCCCCAGTTCTCAGTAGAAGGCTATGATTTCTGGAAAATCAGGATGAGGGCTCACCTAGCCTGTGTACTTGATGAAATGCTCAGGGTCATTATTGGAGGTCCCATTGTCTTTATGACTGCTAATCCTAGGATCACACAAACTCAAATTAATGATCCTAGACAAGAGTGGCCTAAGGATGCAGATGACTTCACTCCTGATGAGAGGAAGAGACATAATCTCAATTTTGTAGCTATGAACATATTATACACAACCATTCCTGACTCTGTCCTGGGAAGGGTTGTTCATTGTATAACTACAAAAGAGATTTGGGATACCCTGGCCTTCCTGTGTGAGGGCACTGACAAAATCAAAGAAAATTAATTATCAGTGGCTGTTAAGAAGTATGAACAATTCTAAATGGAATCAAATGAGACCATTAACCAACTTGATGGCAGGTTCACTGACATCATGAATGAGATAAACTCCCTTGCAAAGGTCTACACTAAGAGGGAGGTTGCTCTCAAAATTCTCAGGGGACTCTCACCTAGGTAGGATGTTTACTCTGTCAAGATGCAGAATACAAAGGACCTGTCCAACATGTCTATGCAACAAGTATTCTCATAACTCAAGGCCTATGAGTTTGACTTAAATAGAAAAAGTGCTACAGAAGAGCCTTCCTCATCTGAGAAAGGTGTAGCCTTCAAGGCAAGCAGTTCTGAAGCTGAACCAGCCAAGATCAAGAAGGTCAACAAACCATGAAAATCTTAGAGCAAAGTTGAGATGAAAGAAGAAATGAATCTTCTAGCAAGGAGGTTTGAAAAGCTAAATTCAAGATTTGGCAAATACAAAAGATACTACCAGAACACCAAGGAGAAGAAATCCAGATTTCTAGGGATGAGAAGGAACTAGAGAAAGAATACAAGACAAATCACAAAAGTAAGGAATCCACCTCAAAGTCAGACTCCAGAAGAAAAGACAAGGAAGAAGCTGATGATGATGACACCAAGAGATGCTACCAGTGCAACAAGACAGGGCACTTCCAGTATGACTGTCCTCAGCTGAGTACTAAGGAGGGAAAGGAAAGGCAGGCCAAGAGGGACAGGAGACTGGAAAGGAGAGCAATGGTGGAAGAAGATGAGCAAGCTATAAGCTCCTCTGAGGAAATATTCACTGACAACAGTGATGATGATCTTTGCCTCATGGCCAATGAGGAACCTGAGGTACAATCCCAACTCTGTCAATTAGTAGAACACTCACCTGAGCCCAGCTCAGAGTCAGCAGGGGACCTCAACCTTCAGTTCTCCTAAGAACAATTGATGGTTGACTTCTCCAGGCTGTAAGAGGCATACCTCCCTCTTGAGGAAGAGAATAGGAAGCTAGCCATTGCAAATGCCAAGCTAGTTGAGTCTGAGAATGAGGCAGACCTTGCTTCAGCATCTTAAACCATTGCCCTGACAAATGAAGTAGAAACACTAAAAAGTCAGGTCAGTGCAAAGGATGAACTGATCAGGGGATTGACCAGTGATCAGATCATGCTAGCAAGTGAAAACAATGAGCTAGTAATCCAAGTCAAAACCTTAATCAACAATGTAAATATGCTGAAAGAATCTGAGGATCATCTGCTAAGAAAGTTAGAGTCTCTGAATAAACCCTCTCTTACTATAGAGAAAATTATGAGCCTACAAAATAGTTCAGACAGCAGACATGGGATAGGATTCTTCCCATACACATCCTTAGAAGGTCCTCTCAACACTGCATCTACTAGCAGTGGAGAGAAAGTGTTTGTAAGGTCCTCTGAAAATCCAAGAAGGACCCTTGATAAGGGTAAAAGGCCTGCTGAACCAACTGAGGAGGTGATAGTGCCTAGTAGGCCCATTGAAAAGGCTAGAATAGCCTATACACCTCTCAGAATAGACTCCAAGAAGAGTCAACTCCAAAGAAAAAATCAACCTTCTAGAAACAAATGGTGTAGTGTTCAGTACACCTACTCTTAACCTAGATCTTCTCCCAGGAGACAATTTAAGCAGAGGACAAACATGCTTGAACCCACTGTTAGGGGAGTTGACAGAAGGGTTCACTACAGGGAACCTCCCTCATATGTGCCCTGTGAGAGGAATTCTACCCTTCCATATCAACAACACTTCAAGCTAGCTGCACCAAAGCCCTCTAGGAATAGGAGGAATGTCAGGCCACCTGTTCGACAGAGGACTAACACTTATAGACAGTCAAATCCTAGGGAATCTAGGGAGCCCACTGTCTATATAGATGTTTATGGGAGAAGAATCAGCTAGTCCAAAGTATTAAGAGCTGTTAAGCAGATTTGGATCCCAAAAGGTACAGCTAACCAAATAGGACTCAACACAAAATGGGTACCTAAGAATTAATTTTTATGAAGGACTCTATGAATTCTCAAGATGATTGGTACCTTGATAGTGGTTGCTCAAGGCATATGACAGGCAACCAAAGTCTCCTGACAAACTACAAGGAAAAGAAAGGCCCACAGGTCACTTTTGGTGACAACTCTAAAGGAATCACAAAAGGATTTGGTACCCTGATGATAGGGTCAGTCCAGGTAACAATTGTATCATATGTCAGTGGACTAAAACATAACTTGGTTTCTATAAGCCAATTTTGTGATAAAGGATATAGGTTTGAGTTTTCAAGTAACCTGTGTTGTGTAAGAAATGCATCAAACACACAGGTACTACTAACAGGGTCTAGGAAAGGAAATGTCTATCATGCAAATTGGAGATCATGTCCAGAAGAGACCTGTCTTATTGCCAAAAGCTCAAGTGACCTGACTTGGCTATGGCACAGAAGACTAAACCACCTGAACTTCAAAACACTCAACAAGATATCAAGGCTGAGTCTAGTGGAAGGGATACCTAATGAGGTGTTCAACAAAGATCACATTTACAAAGCTTGCCAAGAAGGGAAGCAAATAAGAGCATCATTTAAAAGCAAAACAAATCCCTCCACTGACAGGGTACTTCAACTACTACGCTTGGACCTATTTAGACTTGTTACACCAGCCAGCATCAATGGAAGCAAATACACACTGGTTGTAGTTGATAACTTTTCAAGATTCACTTGGGTAATCTTCATGTCCAGCAAGAAGGATACTTAACTCAGGCTACCTGAACTACTTAAGAAGATATCAAATGAGAAGGGTGTATCCATTGTCAGGATTAGATCTGATAAAGGTATTGAGTTCATTAATTCAATTATTACTGACTTTTGCAAAAGTTAGGAATATCCCATGAGACCTCAGCTGCAAGAACTCCTCAACAAAATGAGATAGGTGAAAGGAGAAATAGGACACTAAAAGAGGCTGCCAGAACCATGCTAGCTGATTCACAAATTCCCAAAAGGTTCAGGGCTGAAGCCATTCATATAGCCTGCTACACTAAAAATAGATCCATGCTCACCAAATCCCAAGGCAAAACCCCCTATGAGCTATGGAATGGTAGGAAACCTCAGGTATCCTACTTGCATATATTTGGTTGTAAGTGTTTCATTCACAAAAATGGGAAGAGACAATTGAAAACCTTTGATAGTAAAGCTGATGAAGGAATCTTTCTTGGATATTCCCAAATCAGTAGAGCCTTCAGGGTATATAATCTCAGAACCCTTGTGGTGGAAGAAACACACCATGTTGTTTTTTATGAATCTACTCTTGAGTCCAGGAAGGATTAGGCCATCAAGGATATCGTTGATAAAATGACTAGCCTGACCTTGGATAAGTCCACTGATAAGAGAGTGGATGCTTACCTTCCAACATGGGATAACCTAGGATCAGAGGAGTCAGGAGGTTGCACACAGAGGATAAACCAGCCTGAGGGAATCAATATTGATGGAAATGAGTTGAATGACACAATCCCAGCTCCTCAGCTAATATCTGTCAATGAAGAAGCTGACTAAGTTAAGACAGACACTGAGCATAACATTCAGGGGGAAGCCGGACTAGACTGTGCTAATAACTTTGAAGCAACCCTGAATGATGACTCAGGACTCTTTCCCTCTGCTCTCTCCCCTGACTTACTTAATATTGCCCAATCTAGTGACTCAATCCCAGTTGAAGAGATATCCCCTGTGGATAACCACACTGAGAGAGGACAATCCAAAAGAAGCTGGTTAATTGATCATCCAATTAATCAGATTCTTGGAGATCCTAACCTTGGAGTCAAGACTAGAAGTTTTCATGGTGAAAATGCTCTCTTTTGTTGTTTTCTATCAGCACAGGAACCTAAGACAATTGAGGAAGCATTAAAGGATCCTAATTGGATCATTGCCATGGAAGAAGAGCTCAATCAGTTTACAAGAACCCAAGTATGGGAGCTTGTCAAGAGGCCCAAGCATGCAAACATCATTGGAACCAAATGGGTCTTCAAAAAGAAGAAGGATGAGAATGATGTCATTGTCAGAAACAAAGCAAGGCTGGTGGCAAAAGGATACTCTCAAGTTGAAGGATTTGACTATGATGAAACATTTGCACCAGTGGCCAGATTAGAAGCTATCAGGCTATTCCTTGCTTATAATGCCCACAAGAAATTCAAGGTTTATCAAATGGATGTCAAAAGTGCATTCCTCAATGGGGTCCTGAATGAAGAAGTCTATGTGGAACAACCCCCTGGCTTTGAGGAAGGCAACAAAGTATATAAGCTCAGGAAAGCCCTATATGGCCTGAAACCAGCCCAAGAGCCTGGTATGACACTTTGTCATAGTTTCTCTTGGAGCATGGTTTCACTAAGGGAAGTGTTGACAGGACACTCTTCAGAATCACACATGGAGAAGACATTCTCTTGGTACAGATTTATGTGGATGATATTATATTTGGATCACAAAATGAAGACAGGTGCACAAGATTCTCACATCTCATGAAAGGAAAATTTGAGATGTCCATGATGGGAGAGATGAATTTCTTCCTTGGTTTGCAAGTCAGGCAGTCCCCTGAAGGAATATTCATCAATCAGTCCAAGTACACAAGGGAGCTAATATAAAAGTTGGGTAGCAGCTCAAGCAAGGTGGTCAGGGTACCCATGAATACCAACACAAAGTTTGAACCTGATGAAGAAGGAGAAGTTGTGGATCAGACTACCTATAGAGGAATCATTGGATCCCTTCTATACCTCACTGCAAGCAGGCCTGACATCACTTATGCAGTAGGGATCTGTGCAAGATATCAGGCCAGTCCTAAGAAAAGTCACCTGGAAGCCACAAAGAAGATTCTAAGATATCTCAAGGGTACTGTTAATATGGAACTTTGGTACCCCTCTGATGATAACTTTGAATTGTCAGGCTACTCTGATGCTGACTATGGAGGATGCAAAATTGACAGAAAATCAACCACTGGAACCTGTCAATTTCATGGAAACAAACTAATCTCATGTTTATCAAAGAAGTAAAGTTCAGTAGCAACAAGCACCACTGAAGCTGAATGCATGGCTACTGGAAGTTGCAGTGCTCAAATCCTATGGATAAGGTAACAACTAACTGACTACAACATCCAGGCTAATGAAGTACCCATCTTCTGTGATAACAACAGTGCTATTGCAATATCACAGAACCCTGTACTTCACACAAGATGCAAGCATATGGATATAAGGCATCACTTCATCAGAGATCATGTGGAAAAGAAAGATGTATGTCTTGTAAAAATCCACACTGACAAGCAAAGGACTGACATACTGACAAAACCTCTGGCTGAAGCTAGGTTTCATGAGTTATCAGTAGAGTTAGGATTACTTGATCCTAATTCAGGAAATTGATCAAGCTATACAACTCAGGATGAATCAACCATCACAGATTCACAGGTTAATAATCAAGGGGGAATGATCAAGAAATAGCAGTGGACTTAGCTAATCAAGTCCACTGATACATTCAGACCCAATGATAGTCAGTGGAAGTCACTCCACTGAAGGCAACTGGACTGAGAAAAGTCCACTGAAGGCAACTGGACTGAGAAAAGTCCACTGAGGGAACTAGCCTGAGACAACCTCTAACTGGCAGTTACTTTATTGGTAACTGTGCCTACGGCGCATTTAATGCGATAGTAAGTGTGCAGTAATTTCTCGGGGGATGAAATGAAAAGGATTTTCTCATGAAAAGACCAGATTATAACCTCTATTTCTTTAAATCCTAACCCTTGATCTGGTTCAACCCACTTTCTACTTTTGGTAATAATTACAAATTACTTGGGAAGTTAAATCACTTTATCTTCCAAATTATTACTCTCATCTCAACCGTAGATCAGGTTTCTTATGATTTAATCCCCACCCTTGATTTACAATATAAATAACTTCCATACTTAGCAGTTTCTCATACGATTTCATTACTCTCAAAACTTCAACCCTTACTATCCAATTCACACCAATATTCAACCACCCTCCTTCTACCCAATGGCCCAGATATACATAGACTACAAAGAACTTTCAAACAACAAGAACTTTTGGTATGAACCAATTGTTTGCTTCTCCAACCATAAAGTTCTTTCTGATCCAAACCTACACCACATCAGAAGAGCCTTTGAGCTTGTCAAAAATGCTGGTCTTGGCAGATTCTTATCTAAAGGCCCAGATAAGTGCTATGACAGACAAGTCCTTGAATTTTTTATTGATATGGAGAAAAGCCACACTTCCATCAGATTTGCAGTCATGGTGGAGAAGAGTGAACAAAGGAAGGACAAGAAAGAGAGAGATGTCATTGTGCCAGTGATGAAGCGGCACAAGTTTGTGCTAAGACAAAAAGACCTGCATGACATCTTTGGGTTGCCAAATGAGGGTTTGGTCCCAGGGACATACATGGTTGGAGAGGAGGAGCAGTTTCTGGCCACCATTACTAAGAATAGGGAGCAGTATGTCCCCAACTTCAAAAAGAAGCTACTCAAGCCTGAGTTTGAAATTTTGGCAGAAATTGTTGGAAAATGCATTCTGGCCAATCAAGGAAGCATTTTGCAAGTAAGCAAAATCAATCTGAGGCTAATGGCAGCCATTGTCCACACCACTGCAAGGGTAAAGTTTAACTGGCATGGTTTCTTTATTTCAAATCTGAGGGAGGAGAGGAATAAGCTTAAAGTGATCAAAGGATGGTTATAGAGCTCAAGTTGTGTGCTTCAAAGGTTTCTCTCATTCTTGAAGAAGAAGAAAGTGATGGAGAGGGAGATGATGAGGAGATAGAACCTGAGGAAGAGGAAGAAGCATCTAAGGACTCTCAAAAGTCCACAGAGCAAGCCAAAATCACATCCACTGAACACATGACTCATGAAAACCCCACTAAGGCTCTCAACAGCCTAAAAATGAAGCCAAAATACAACCCCTATCACACAGGACAGTGACATTCTGCCATCATTTGAAGTAGCAGATGAGGAGGAGGTCCAGTATACTTACTTGGACTCTCTGAAGGAGGAGGCCAACTTTGAAATTGAACAGCTTTACCCTGCCTTGAACTCCCATCCCACCCTCAAGGAGATGTTTGAGAGGGTCGGGCTACTTGTCAAGATAAAGGATGGGTACCTTTATGAGTTATTGGAAGCAGTGAAGGGGAAAGGAGACGCTTACTGGAGAAAGGAAGAGAGAGAGGTGCTTGAATTTGCACAAGTGAAGAAAACAAGCCTGTTATTGGCTGAATGGGAGTTTGGCAAACTGGTTGCTAAGAAGCTTGATGAAGCAAGAATGATTGAAGAAAACTCACCTCAGGATCAGGACAAAGATGGAAGAAATGAAGGAGACAACCAAACTGAAGAGGGTCAGGCTGGTGCTAGTCAGGGGACCATCCAGGCCACTGGGAGTCAGGGCACTGGAGGACAGACTGTTGAAGATCAACCTGAGTCACAGGGGACTGAGACAGAGGTTGTGCCCTCCCCTGATGAAACACCAATTGCTCAGATTGAGGGATTAATTCAGACTGTTGTTCAGGCTGATGTGGAGCCTAAGTTTGAAGGGAAAATACTTGCAAGCTTGACAGGCCAGGTTGAGAACGTTGAAGTTATGATGGAGGAACAATCCATTGAGACAGATGTGCTGGATGAGCACCTTGATCAGGTAAATGACTCTAACTTGACTCTCATCACTAATCTGTCAAGTAATTTGGATCAGATGGAGATGCATCTCTCCAAAGAAATCAATGACCTGAAGGATAATCTAGGGCAAGAAAGGCAGGCTCATGCACAGGCCATTGTAGCAGTAAGCAAGAAAATAATGAAGAAAGGGAGAGGTTGATTCAGGCTACCATCACAGCCATGGCAGGTGGCCTGATGGATCGAATGACTGAATATCTGACAAGGAGGGAGAATGCCCTGAAGGAAGAAATTGAAACTCAGGTGAGGCAGGCACTTTCAGTGCTTACCACTCAGGCGGCCACAAATCTTATAATTGAAAAAAAGTTAAAGCCCTTCACGGACTTTGGATTTGATGCTGCCTATCACCTGAAGGCATTTAATTAGGAGGCAGAGCACTGGCTCACCAACCTGAGAGTGGTAGAACAAGATGCAGGCAAACACTCGAAAGCTCTTGCTGAACTCTCTACAAAAGTTAGCAAGATGGGGGAAAGGAAGGAAGGAAGGTAGGTCAGGCCACTGGGAGGACCATCAGTGGGCAAAGGGTCTGTTCCTGAGAAGTTTTTGGCAGATGTAAGGCAAGAAATTGTTGTGCTTGTCAAAGAAGGGGAGCAGGCCACTGCTCATGAAAAGAGAAAAGGGATAGCTGATGCAGGAAGGGCGACCAGGCTGTCAAAAGCAAAGGAACAGATTCTAAGGGAGAAAAGACAGAGAAGTGAACAAAGGAGTGGGAGTGTATCTGACACTGAAGCCACTAAGAGGTGGAGTGTTATGGTTACTCAGGAAGAAGAGGAGGAAGTGAGAGAACTGGCCGTAGAAAACCTCATCCCAATAGCCTCACTTGCATCTAGTCAGCCTGAAAAGGTGCAGTCCACTAAGGAACTATTCAAGACACCAACTCTCAGTCCCCTAGCCCAGGCTGTGAAGGCAGGGAAGTCTCTTGATTAGCACTACACAGAGAAAGTAGAGGAGAAGAGGAGACTGATTGAGAGTGGTCAGCTGATGAAACACCCACCACCAAGGAAGGCAAGGAGCTCATATTGGAGAATGAAGGCTAAGAGAAGCCAGAGTCAGGCTAGTGAGGCTGTGGCCAAGTTTCCTCACATAGATCCTTGGGTTCCCAAAGACATCAATGACACTTGGGAGGAAGCCAAGAGGGAGTTTGTGTACTCCTTCTATGTGACAGATGAGTTTGCTGGAGTTGAAGCTGACAAAGTCTTTCATCAAAAGATGGTGGAAAACTAGCCTGCTCTCTATCCCAAGATTCTGAATGCTTGGGAAGAGCACAGCGGTGGGGAGCAGTTCAAAACTGCTGGCTCCATTCTTCTTTATGCCCCCAATGGATGCAAGTGTGGACGTCAAGATGCAGGAGATCTTGGGAGAATGGTTGCTGATCTGTGAGCATCTTGGGTTGAAGGGTCACAGCAAGGAGGTTATGGAGAAGAAGATGGAACTGAAAAAGAGAGTTTTTGGCCAATATGGATTGGAACCAGCCTTTGGAAGCTTGTAAAGCAGGTGGACTGAAGAAGGAAGCAGAAGAAGAAGTTGCCTTTTGTATTTTCTTTGAATTTTGGGTAGGATAGTGTTTTGATTACAGTATGGACATGTAAACTGTAATCTACCTTTTTAAGTTAATGAAAATTTCCATCACTTTTGAGCCCAAGATAATATCTCATTATATGTTAGGCTTAAGCACTACATTACAAACTGCTCAACTAACCTGCAAGTACTCATTCAGGGGAAACTTCTAAAGATCAAATTTTTTCTAAGTATAAGTCCACTGATAAGAGTTAGACAGACTAGGTCTTTGTTCTTATCAAAAAGGGGGAAATTGTTGGGAAATGATAAATAAAATGTTTTGATAAAGTCCCAAAGACCCCCTTGATGATTGAAAGTATCTCTAAGACTTAGAAATCTGGCCCAAAATGTTAGGAGGCTATGATAAAGAATTTAGAAAACTGGTTAGTACAAATAGGCTACTTAAGTTGAAACTAGCCTGACCTGACTAGACTAGCCTGATGAAGGATTAGCAGATACACCCACCTCCTGAAGAATGCACCTCAGAAGACTAAGTTCAATCGACCTGAAGAACTCCCCTAAAGACAAAGTAACCTGATTCATTAAATGTTATTCAACATTAATGAAGGAAGCTGCAAACACATAAATGAAGTGTTAAATGCAACAAAGAGAATGTTCAAATGTCACCTGATGAAAAAACAGAAGACTTAAATGAAACCGTTGTGACTAGACTGAAGAACAATTAAGTCAGACCAATGAGAAGCTGCCACCAATATACGGACCAGACACAAAAGACTGACCTGTCAGTACCAAGTTCAGAAGCAACCAACAACTTAGGATGGCACAGTTTTCAAAGGCGGCTGCATTAACTTTAAGCATGCATTTAATGAGCTTTCAACCATTAATGCTTAAGAGTTGACTATCCACAATCTGAAGAAGATCTTGAAGAACGTTGGACTACAACAATTGACATATTTGACCATTCCAAAATCTGAGAAAGATTTTGAAGAATGTTGGAACACCAAAATAGCTTAATTTGAAACTATCTCTCCAACGGATAGTCTTTCAAATTAAGTCTATAGAATGGGAAATTTCAAGCTCATCTGAAAATCTAAAAGCTCTCCAAAGTTCATCTCATTCTCAAGCACTCAAAATCACTCTAATTTCCCAAGTGCTCACATTGTTTAGAGCTCAACTCTGTATTTAGGCTTTCACTGTAATATTCTTAGAAGCCTACTGAGAAAACTCGAACTAGATATTCCTCATCACTGTAAGGGTTATCTCAACTTTAGTTGGAGAACTCAAGCCCTTAAACTGAAATAGGTGCAAGGCTCAGTCTGAAATCTTGAGATGACTAGGACTCAGTGAAAATCCTAGAGATCAAGATAAGTTGTTCTTCATCAGTGCACCTTGGCACTCTAAAATAAGGAATTCCTGTGGTTAAGGAATTCTCCTGTTAAATTAGAAAAAGTGGATGTGGGAGAGTTCAACTACGAACCACAATATAAATCCTATGTGTCTTTATTGCTTTATTCCTTTGTGTGAGTTAAAACTTTGAAAAGATGTTGAATTAATCCGCTGCATATTTTAAACTTTGATCAATCACACAGGCCACTTATCAGGGGACCCTCAAGTCCACTGATATTTTAAGAAGGTAGCATGTGTTCTTGAAGTCTACTGCAAAAACTATTTTCAAAATCTGCACTTACAGGTGTATTCCCCCCATTGATTAGGGTCATAATTGCATGTTTTAGCACTCATTTCTATATGCTTTTGGTGATATTATGTTCATATTTGACCCTATTATACTATACTTTGTGTATTTAATTCTTTTTTGCTAGAAAGTTGTGATTGTAGGTGAAAACGAGCAAAACAAGGAAGAAACGAGCAAGATCAAGAAAAGTCTGAATTTTGGAGTTGAGCATAATGAAGAAATTAATATTCCATGTCGAAGAGCTTGAAGAGAGGGTCACAACGAAAGAAGAATCGAGTCAATCAAAGTTCTAGAGCTCAAGATATAACAAAAATGAGAAAGTCGCGCATTGACCGACACTATGTGTCTTGATCGGCAGCACATACACTTGTGCTAGGCACGACTTGTGTGACCTTATCCCTGGATCGGCAGGAGATACACACGCAGCCGACAAGATCATGTGTGACAAGAGTGCACCTCGCGCAACCAGGCTGTCGATTGAGCTCGGCAGCCGACAAGCTCATGTGCGACAAGTTGCCACCTCGCGCGATCAAGCTGCCGATCACGGTCGGCAGCCATTAAGGCTCTGGCCGGCAGCAGTGCAAAACATTAAAATTTTAGGGCTATTTTTGTATTTTTGCGCGTTTTAATGAAGGGCATCTTAGTCAATGATTTAAGGGTACTATATATACTTCCATCTCAGATTTCCAAGGAGGACTTTTCATTCTCTTAGATTTACACACATCATCATATTCTCTCTCTAGATCAGTAGAAGTTAGAGGTAGTTTCCATTTGGGTTCTTAAGATTTCTACTTCCAATTTCTACGATAACTTTTGATATACCGTACAGATCTTCAATCCATTTGTTCCTGCAATCTTGTAATAGATAGAGCTGCGTTTCTACCGTTTGAATTTCAATTTCCATTGCCGGATCGTTTTCTAGCTTTTAGAGGTAATTTGTATCTTTTCTATTTCCATTGTAAAAGGTAAATTCTTGTATACTCTATTCAATTCCTGCATAATGATGATTGTAGTTACTTCAATTTTTATTTTGTTTACCAAATTAGCCATGGGCTAATTCCTTTGTGTGTTAGTGTATGACTCCTATGGAGTAATGTGGTGTCCATGTTGATCTTATGAATGCCTTGAGATGTTGTATGATCAATTCTCTATTTTAATGGTTTGTATGAATGCTTAGAATGCATAATTGATGTATTGGCCATTAGGGAGTTAGTCTCATACGAGAGTTGGGCTATTTTCCTAAATCTTCTTGTGATTAGGCCATTGCATGCTAAGTGTTTGTTAAAATTCCTTAGATAGGGATAATTACCTTTGTGAATTGGAAAGACAATTAGAGGCTCTAATGTGTATTTATGGAGACCTTTGCATGTTAGAGTGGCTTGCCAATTGATTGTACAATACCTCATTGCATGATTAAGTGATACTTCACCACATGAATCATAGGATAGTACACTAATACACCTCTCTCACAACTTGCTCACTTTGCAACCCAAGGTGATAGGTAGTTTACTTGTTTGACGCACTAGTAGACGATAGATACCTTATTCCCTTTACTTGTTTTGTGTTTTGGAATTTGGAACAATAATCTTACCTTACAATCCGCCCTCTCCCTGTGTTCGATAAATAATAAACTTGGTTAAACTTGCTACTACAATAAAGATCGTGTACACTTGCACGTAGACACCTTTTGGGAAACAAGTTTTTGGTGTCATTGCCGGGGAGATGACTAGTTTGTTTGGATTTTTGATTTGTTCTTCGTTTTCAATTTTTACACTACTTGTGTGAGAGTTTTGATACTTATTAATTTTTGCAGGATTTTGTGAATTTGAGATGGATAGATAGCATTACTCTTCCTACCCTCCACCAAACATGCAACCTTCATTTGAATAGGTATTCAAATGAAGGATCCTACCAACACAATCATACATCCCATAACTCATTGCCTACTACATCCTATCATCAAAGAAATTCCACTTATATCAATGAAATACTACAGCTTATACTCAAGTAACTTGACAACGTAAAAAGTGAAGGATTAAAGTGTTTTGAGGAAATGAACTTAAAGTTCGATGCAATTTGCCGAGACCAAGGAGCTAAAATAAAGACCTTAGAAGTACAAGTGGAGCAAATAACAAGAAGATGTGGACAAAGGGCTCGAGAATGCAAATCTATCTTGATCGAAGCTCAATTGAGAGAAGAGTGCAGTGCTATCGAGTTAAGGATTGGAAGAAGATATGAGGGACCTAGTGTTTCTATTTGTGATAAGGATGGAGAAAAGGGGATAGAAAATGAGAGGATTGATGATATAGATATGGGAGTTGGTATGGAATATCATATTCCATTAAGCAAGGAAGATGGGAAAGAAGAGGGAAGTAAGGTGGAAGAAGGGTTAGTGGAAGAAGGAGAGCAAGGAAGAATTGAAAAGGAGGAAAGCTATGCTCCTAAGTGGAAAAGAGTTAGAGAAGAGAGGGAAAAGAAAAACAAAGTGGAAGTTGATGAATGAGGGGTGCCAAAGACGGTAGTACCCATTCCATATCCTCAAAGGTTCGCCAAGAAAAAGCTAGATGACAAGTTCAATAAGTTCTTGGATGTCTTCAAAAATCTATACATAAATATTCCTTTTTATGAAGCCTTGGAGCAAATGCCAAGTTATTCCAAGTTCATGAAGGATTTATTATCTAAGAGGAGGAGAGTGGAGGAACCGAAAATGGTCAAGTTGACTAAGGAAAGTAGTGATGCTTTGGCAAGAAAACTCCCTCAAAAAGAGAAGGATCCGGGATGTTTCACAATTGTTTGTGACATGGGCAATGGAGTAGTACGAAATGCCTTATGTGCCTTAGGAGCGAGCATCAATTTAATTCCACTCTCGATCTTCAAAAGTCTAGACCAAGGCAACTTGAAGGGAACATCCACAACGCTCCAATTGGCGGATGGGTCAACTACCATTCCTAACGGCTTCATAGAGGATGTACTTGTGAAGATTAAAGATTTTACATTTTCAGCGGACTTTTATGTCCTTGATATGGAAGAAGACAAAGACATTCCTCTCATTCTAGGCAGGCCTTTCTTGGCTACTGCCCGAGAGGTCATTGATGTTTATAATGGAGAGTTAACTTTGAAACTTGGTGGGGATGAACTTCACTTTTCTATACAAGATGCTATGAAGCACCAAAAGGAAAATTCTTCGTGTAATTCAATTGATGTTGTCGAGCTTTGTATTCAAGAGGCTTTTGAAAATGCTGAAATTCCTTTCTTTTCTTCTAATTATGAGATTCTGAACTACAATGAAGCTAAAGAAAGTGAGTGTTTTGTTGTTGATGATTGTAGGTAATGAAGATGAATGACCCATGAACACTCAAGTGAAAGAGAGGCTCTTGGAAATCAAAGAGGAGGAGAGTGCCACAAGGGAAGTAGGAGAAGCAAGCAAGGATAAGGAAGAGGAGGGGAGGATTGCATTAAAGCCATTGCCCGATCATCTCAAGTATGCATATCTTGACGAATATGAAAGGAAGTCGGCAATGGTATCCTCTTCTCTTAATGATGATGAACTTAACAAATTGCTTGATATACTTAAGAAACATAAATCGGCTCTAGGTTGGACTGTGGATTATCTTAAAGGTGTAAATCCTTCTTTATGCATGCATAGAATACGTTTAGAAGAAAATGCTAAGAAATTAGTTCAACCACAAAGACGTGTGTATCCTATAATACAAGAGGTCATTAAGAAAGAAGTGTTGAAATTGCTTGGAGTAAATATGGTCTTCCCTATTAGTGACAGCCCTTGGGTGTCACCCTTGCATGTAGTGTCTAAAAAGGGTGGAATGACTATCATAAAAACTGAAAATAATGAAGCGATTGCTACAAGGGTTGTCACGGGTTGGCGTGTTTGTGTTGATTATAGGGAATTGAAAAAGGCTACTTGTAAGGATCACTTTCCCTTGCCCTTTATGGACCAAATGTTAGATAGATTGTGTGGTTATCGATACTATTGATTCCTCTATGGTTACTCCGGTTACAATCAAATCATGATTGCACCGGAAGAACAAGAGAAGACTACTTTCACATGTACCTATGGAACGTACGCTTGGAGACGCATGCCCTTTGGGCTATGCAATGCTCCAGCTACATTCCAAAGATTAATGATGTCGATATTCCAGGGGTTAATTGAGCAAATTATGGAAGTGTTTATGGATGATTTCAGCATTTTTGGCAATACCTGTGATATGTGCTTATCTAATCTTGAGAAAGTGTTGGTTAGATGTGAAGAGGTAAATTTGGTGCTAAATTGGAAGAAGTGTCACTTCATGGTAAGTGAAGGAGTGGTCCTTGGCCATCATATCTCATCTAATGGGCTGCAAGTTGATCGTGCTAAGGTAATAGCTATTGAGAAGCTACCCCCGCCTATAAACGAGAAGGGAGTAAGATCTTTTTTGGGACATGCTGGATTTTATCGTAGATTTATCAAAGATTTTTCTAAATTGTCTAAGCCCTTATCTCGTTTGCTTGAGAAAGATGTTCCTTTTAAATTTGATGATGCTTGCTTGAAATCTTTCAGGTTACTTAAGGAAGCTTTGGTGAGTGCACCAATCTTGATTACCCCAAATTGGAAAGAGCCTTTTGTCCTTATGTGCGATTCGAGTGATTATGCTATGGGGTTGGTGCGAGGCCAACTAAGGGAGAAAATATTTCATGCAATCTATTATGCTTCGAAGACCTTCTCATCAACTCAGTTGAACTACACCACTACCGAGAGAGAGCTTTTGGCCATCGTGTACACCGTGGAGAAGTTTCGTCCATATCTAGTGGGGATGAAAACTATTGTCTACACAAACCACTCGGCTATTAAGTTTTTTATGACAAAGAAGGATTCGAAACCTCGGTTGATAAGGTGGGTGTTGCTCTTACAAAAGTTTGACTTAGAGATTCGAGATAAGAAGGGGAGCGAAAATGTGATAGCCGATCATTTGTCAAGATTAGTGAGAGGAGATAAGGCCTTGGAAGAAAAGGAGGAGATACTTGAAAGCTTCCCCGATGAGTAAATTCTTAGAGTTGAAGGAGAGAAACTTTGGAAGATGGAAGATGTTTGCCAACTTCTTGGTAAGTGGAGCAATGCCTCATGGAATGAATTCCAATGCGAGGAAGCGGTTTTACAAGGAGGTACGTAGTTACATTTGGGATGATCCTTATTTATATCGTAGATGTGCAGATTCTATGATTAGGAGATGTATCCCGGATGAAGAGATTGAAAGTGTGCTTACCCATTCCCATTCCTTGCCTTGTGGAGGACATTTTGGCTCCATTAAGACGGCTCAAAAGGTATTTCAATGTGATTTTTATTAGCCTTCAATTTTTAAGGATTGTCACATGTTCGTTGCTAAATGCGATAGATGCCAAAGAGTTGGGGGGTTGTCAAAAAGTGATGAGATGCCTTTAAATATTTTTCAAGAAGTGGAGGTTTTCGACGTATGGGGTATTGATTTTATGGGACCCTTCCCATCTTCTCATGGGTATCTATACATTCTCTTGGCTATGGATTATGTGTCGAAGTGGGTGGAAGCAATCCCCATGAAATTCAATGATGCAAGAGTGGTGATGGAATTCTTAAGGAGGAATATTTTTGCTCGATTTGGTGTGCCAAGATCCTTAATTAGTGATGGGGGTACTCACTTCGTGCATAGGGCGTTGGGGAATTTACTTGTAAAGTATGATGTGAAGCACAAGATTTCAACGGCCTATCACCCCCAAACTAATGGGTTAGCGAAAGCGCCAAATCGCCAAATCAAGCTTATCTTAGAGAAGATCGTTAACTCTAATAGGAAAGATTGGGCACTCAAGTTGGATGATACGATATGTGCATATCGTACGGCTTTTAAAACCCCATGAACCTTTCTCCTTACCAACTTGTATATGGTAAACCTTGTCATTTGCCCGTTGAGCTTGAGCATAAAGCTTATTGGGCCACAAAGAAGTTGAATTTTGATGAGAAAGCGTGTGGGGAGAAGAGGTTTCTTCAATTGCTAGAGTTGGATGAATTTAGAGATGAGGCGTATGAAAATGCTAATATATTCAAGGAAAAGACCAAGAGATGGCATGATGCCAATATAAAAGAGAAGTCCTTTAAAGTGCTCGATGAAGTACTTTTGTTTAATTCAAGATTAAAGTTGTTCCCTGGAAAATTAAAGTCAAAATGGAGTGGGCCCTTTACAATATCAAATTGCTTTGCAAGTGGATGGTACGAATTGATGAATGACAAAGGGGAATCTTCTATGCTAATGGGCACCGTTTGAAGCTTTACCGTAATTCCATTCCAAAGGAAGTGACAAACTATTTGAGGCTATGTGATGTTGAGCCACCATGATTTGGGCTTAAGAGTCGTACGGCTAGGGGACGTTAAATCCAAGCGCTAGATGGGAGGCAACCCATCCTTATGGTGTATTTTTGTAGCTTTTATTGTTGATAGTGTAGTTGATTGGTGTTTGTGCTTGTGTAGGTGCTTATTGTCCAAGGGGGTACCCTCATAATATCATTGCTCCAAGGGTGAGGTATTGTATTCTTTCCCTTTGTGAAGTACTTGGTGTAGCGAAGTTTGGGGGTATTGATTCTTGGTATTAATTAGATGATATTTTGCCTTAGATATTTGATGATTGTTTAGTTTTTTGCTTTATTGTGCATTGCATGATTCTTGTCTCCACTTCTTTACCAAACTTTTTAGACCCTTGGTCCAAAAAAGTTTGGGGGGGTGTGATCGTTTCGTCATTCTCATGGCAATGCTATTTTTAGATTGATTTTTGGAAGTATTCTTATGCTTTGATGTCTATTGTGTTGATGAGCCTTTGTTTTGCCTGTTAATTTTTTGCCATATTGTTGCTTAATTTTGAGTAGTGAATGCATGAGATATGCTTATTGTTGTATGGATGAGTTGAAAGGCATGACTATTGTAATGGAGTGATCTCTTGATTCTTGTTGATCTTTGATACTTTTGACTACATGATTCTTGAAATTTCATTGATATGAGCATTTTTGACATGATATGAGTCTTGATCATTAAACCCGTGAGTTTTGAGCCATTAATACCCGTTTCAATCTTGAACGGATGATATTTCTTGATGTGAGTTCCACACACATACATGTTACTCTAGAACTTGGCTTTAGTCTTGTTTGAGGCTACATTAGATGAAAAGTTCACATGATATGATTTGAGGCATTTCTTTGATTTATATTGAGCTAATTTGCCCTATGAGCCTACCATTGATGTTATTATCCATTGCTCACCATTTTGTGCATATTGACCTTTCCTTTGGCTAACCACACTTTAAGCCATTTTCCTTCATTTTTTGAACTCTCTTGTCCTTATGATTAGTAGAGTGAAAAGAAGGAAGGAAGATTGGTGATTTGATGAAGAAATTGGTGGCCAAGGTGGAAAGATATTCAAGTATGCAAGGATTGATGAGAATATGTGCAAAGGCAAGTGCTAGCAAAGCTTTAAAAAAAGATTGACTTTTAATGAAAATTTGGTCAAGTTTGACTTTAGTGTTGTGAGTATGATCACAACTTGTTAAAAGGGAAGATTGATGTTTTGAAGTGTGATTGTGAAAAAACATGAAGATGAGATTGCTATTTGCATGAAAATATGATCTACATGATGATTCCTTCTATGTTTTACTAATCATACTTAGTCACTATTATCCATATGATCCTTCCCTACCGAAGACCTTTAAAAGACTTGAGCCAAGCCTATGGTAGTATGTGTATGTTGTGTGATGTACGAGAGAGCCTAAACACTTGAGGGTTGAGAGAAACACACATCTTGTAAGGATCATTACTCATTGACTTAATCTTGTGCTTATTGATTTGATTTAGATAGTTAATTGGATGATATTGTATTTTAGATTTGCTAGATATTGGGTGATGATTCTATGGCATTGATCTTGTGCTTGATGCTTCATACATACAATTATTCCCCTATCTTATCGCTTCTTTGCTCGGGCCGAGCAACAATCTAGTTTGGGGGTGTGATTAGGATCATAATTGCATGTTTTAGCACTCATTTCTATATGCTTTTTCTGATATTATGTTCATATTTTACCCTATTATACTATACATTGTGTATTTAACCCTTTTTGGCTAGAAAGTTGTGATTGTAGGTGAAAATGAGCGAAAGAAGGAAGAAACGAGCAAGATCGAGAAAAGTCCGAATTTTGGAGTTGAGTACAATGAAGAAATTAATATTCCATGTCGAAGAGCTTGAAGAGAGGGTCACAACGA
The DNA here is from genome assembly GCA_026898435.1 of Prunella vulgaris. Lineage (NCBI taxonomy): Eukaryota > Viridiplantae > Streptophyta > Magnoliopsida > Lamiales > Lamiaceae > Prunella > Prunella vulgaris. The sequence goes on from JAPKLY010000974.1 coordinate 50,285, forward strand.
AAGAAGAATCGAGTCAATCGGAGTTCCAGAGCTCAAGATATAACAACAACGAAGTCGCGCATTGACCGACACTAAGTGTCTTGATTGGCAGCACTGATTCGGATGAAAATTGCGTGAATTCAATGTACTTTTATTGCATATTTTAATTGTGATTTCATGTTTTTATCCTTGATTTTGAATAATTGTGCTTAAAATGAGAAATATTGTGTTTTGCTATTATTTTAGAGATTGGTGTAAATATTGAAGGAAAATACATACAATTATTAATTGAATGGTGTCTCTTAAATTATTTACTTTGGACTAATTAATTTAACTCATGGGATTAATAAAATAACAAGGCCCATTTCATTATGCAAATTGTTTGCAGGCCCATTCATAAGATGAAGTTGGGAACATTCAGATTAAGGAAAAAAAGACACGTGAATTTTGGTTTCATATCTTTTGACCAAGCATTCCCTTATTAGGTAAGGCCAGGAAACGTGGCATTTGAATGGCCATAAAACTCTCACCTACCAACACCGGAAATTTTAGAAGAGAGAGAGAGAAGTAGCCTTCACACCACTCGCAGGAACCGAATTCACCATGTCCGGAAATGCAGCAGCCACGAAGAAGAAGCAAAGCCCACGTTGGAAATCATAATTCACCGGAATTGGAAGCCGTGACCGCAGGAATCCATGGAAATCTCCATGTCGCCGGAGAAGAAGCACCCTTCGCCGGAAAAATTCTACAGCCACCGGAATTCCCTTGTTCTCATCGAGGAAGAAAGCCGCCCCCTACTCCCAATAGCCATCCTCCATCACTCCTAAGAGCTTGCCGTCGGAATTAATTGCCGACTTCCATGCTGCGCCGCTGCCTGCAACCGCCTTGCCGAAATTCTTCATTCGCAGGAGACGTTCGTTCACTGCTCGAAGAAAATGAGGAAGAAGTACTGAAACCCACTTAAAGAGTCGCTGGAAACAAGGTAAAAACGTGTTTGTTTGATTGCAAAATACCATCGACCCGTGCTTAAACTTTGTCTTGGCCCGTGCTACGCTACACAAACCGATCAACATAATTCAAAGAATTATGCACGGTTGAGGAGTTTAAGCACGACCCGTGCTCACGGTGCAAACCGTGCTTGTGTAATTTGATTTTTGAACGAGCACGGGTGAAGAGTTAGAGCACGACCCGTGCTGTTATTTTTCATCCGAACAGTAAGGGTTGAAGAATTATGCACGGTTGAGGAGTTAGAGCACGATCCGTGCTCAAATGTCAAACCGTGCTTGTGGAAAAATCTGGAAAGGACATGGGTTTGAGGCCCAATTCTTGCAGCCCAATTTCTTAGCCAGAAACGTGAGAAGTGATGAGTTGGGCAGGATTTCTAATTTCCCAGAATTTGAGAGGAATGTTGGTAATTTTTACTTCTTGGTTTTTGTGCCCTAATTCGAGAGTATAAATACCCAGATTTAGATTTTAGATCACAAGAACAGGGCAGCCGAAAAGTGCACATAGTAGCACACACTAGAAGGTGTTCTTCACCTTATTTCTTTATTTTTTTTCATTTTGGAGCATGGAAAGAGGCTTTGAGCTAGGATTTTGATCCTCCATCACTTGCAAGAGACTAAGCTTCATATTTCCCTTATTTTATTTTTGTTATCATTTTAATTTTGTAATTGTTGAGACTATGACATTTGGCTAGAACACTTTTGGTTCTAGGGCTATGTAAATATTTAGATTGAAGTTTATGGTTTAATATTTTGTTTAAGTGGTGTTTGTAGGATATTTTTATTAGTATGTTTAATATTAATTGCAAGCATGTTATTATTGACCATGATAACATGTTTATTTATGTTAGTGAGATAAGATTGAAATATTTATTTCATTAATGGAACCTAAGCATGCTACCTAATTGATTGTTAGTTTGAGAAAATGATAAATCATTAGGAGGGATTTTAATTGGTCTTTTGTGCTATTGTGGATTGTGTAGTATTTGATAGGTAGAAATGCATGCTTATACTATGCTTTCTTTGAATTAATTAGATTGAAAAATTGATTAATCCTACTTTAGTAACCAACCCTATGAAAATGAACACAACCACTTGAATGATTTATTGACCATAAATGGATATTTAGATATTGCATATGCCTTAGGACCTATTTTCTCTATTGATTGTTAGTTGATATTTTTGTGAGTGGAGACTGCATGAAACTTAAATTGATCATTTATTTGGTTGCTATTTCTATTTTCTAACTAGTGACATTTTTAGTGGGTAATTTCGAATAGCTTAAGTTTAAAACACCTTTAATTAAGTGATTTTTTAGAAAGAACAAAACTAATTCATTGTACTTTTACACTAACCCTTCCTCGTGGGATCGACTCGTATTTACCATCCTACGATTGACACCGTACACTTGCGGTTGTTTAATTTGATGTGTTGGGAAATATCGGATTCCTTACACTTGGGATCGATTGACACCGTACACTTGGGATCGATTGACATCGTACACTTGCGGTCTATTCCTCTTATGTTGGAAAGACCATTTTTGGCAACCGATGGAGCCATGACTGATGTCAAGAAGGGAGAACTTTCTCTCAATGTGAACGATGAGCATGTGATGTTCAATATCTACAAAGCCATCAAGTTCCATGATAATGAAGTGGATAGCTATGAATGCAACATGATTGAGCACGTTCAAGTCTCTCAACCTTCTAATCTTTCTTTTGATTTAAATTTTGAAGATTTGAATGATGTGGACCTATTTGACTATATTCGTTCTCTTGAAGTTTTGCAGGAACTACCAATTATCAAGGATGAGAAGTACAAGGAGATACGAAAGGAAACTAAGTTTGGGGGGGTTCTTTGTGAAGAACACCCAAAGATTTCTCATGAGGAGTTTGATGCAATGCCTTCATGCTTTTTGTAGGACAATTCAAAGGAGGAAGGTGAAAAAGGTAAGCAAGTGCCCGAAAGAGGGAAGAAAGAAGATCTTAAGCCACTTCCGGATCATTTAAAATATGCGTTCCTCGAATCAGGTGATCTCTTTCCTGTTATAGTTTCTGCACATTTGAATGATGTTGAGCTTGAAAAATTGCTTAGAGTGCTTACGGATAATAAGTCGGCTATTGGTTGGGATATTTCTGATTTGTAGGGTATTCCACCTTCCATATGCATGCATAAAATTCGTTTAGAGGAGTCGGATAAGCCTAAGGTCCAAGGTCAAAGAAGATTGAATCCAATCATGCAAGAGTTAGTTAGGAAAGAAGTTCTTAAGTGGCTAGATAATAACATGATTTTTCCCATAAGTGATAGTGAGTGGGTGAGTCCTACACAAGCAGTGCCTAAAAAGGGAGGCATGACTATTGTGACCACCGATAGCTTAGAGGTTCTAGCTACTAGGACTATTGTGGGATGGAGAGTTTGCATTGATTATCGCATGTTAAATCTTGCCACTAGAAAGGATCATTTCCCTCTTCCTTTTATTGATCAAATGCTTGATAGGTTGGCGGGTTTTGAGTACTCGGGATACAATCAAATCTTAATTGATCCCGTGGACCAAGAGAAGACTACATTCATAACTCCTTATGGTATTTTTCATTTCGACGAATGCCATTTGGGTTATGTAATGCACCCGCCACCTTCCAAAGATGTATGATGGCTATTTTTCATGGCATGATTGAAAATATTATGGAAGTTTTCATGGATGATTTTTCTGTATTTGGATCTTCCTTTGACCATTGTTGGCATAATCTTTCTTGTGTTTTGCAGAGATGCATTGACACGAACTTGGTGCTCAATTGGGAGAAGTGCCACTTTATGGTCAAGGAGGGGATAGTGCTTGGACACAAGATTTCATCCAAGGGACTTGAAGTGGATAGAGCTAAGATCGTGGCTATCGAAAGACTTCCTCCCCCATCAAATGAGAAAGCATTGAGAAGTTTTTTGGGCCATGCCGGATTTTATAGAAGATTTATCAAGAACTTCTCAAAGGTAGCCAAACCCATATGTTCATTGTTGGAGAAGGATGTCGAGTTCATCTTAGTGAAGAGAGTGTGAAGGCATTTGAAATCTTGAAGGAAGCTTTAATAAAAGCACCTGTGTTACTGAAGCCCGATTGGAGCCAACCATTTGAGCTAATGTGCGATGCAAGTGACTACGCCATTGGAGTAGCATTGGGCCAAAAGAGAGAGAAGCTTTTTCGAGTCATCTACTATGCAAGCAAGACCTTGAATGTTACGCAAAGGAACTACACCACAACCGAAAAAGAAATGTTGGCCGTGGTATATAGCTTTGACAAATTCCGAGCATACTTGATAGTGGCCAAGACTATTTTTTTCACCGATCATGCAGCCATCAAGTACTTGTTTGATAAGAAAGAAGCTAAGCCTAGGCTCATTCGTTGGGTTCTCCTATTGCAAGAATTTGATGTGGAGATTCGAGATAGGAAAGGATGTGAGAATGTGGTAGCCGACCACCTTTCAAGACTTGAGAATGTTGGAGAAAAAGATGTGCAAGTGCCAATTAAAGAAAGCTTCCCCGATGAGCAACTTCTTGTCGTAGGAGATAATTGTCCTTGGTATGCCGATTTTGTCAATTATTTAGCCACCGGGACACCTCCACCAAAGCTCACCTCACACCAAAAGAAGAAGTTCTATCATGATGTTAGATTCTATATGTGTGAGGATCCATATCTCTTGCGAAGATGTTCGGATATGTCTATTAGAAGATGTTTGTGGGAAGGGGAATGGGAAAAGGTGATGGAGGAGTGTCATTCATCTCCATATGGTGGACATTTTGGACCAAATCGAACGGCTTTCAAGGTACTTCAAAGTGGTTTTTATTGGCCTTCTATCTTTCGAGATTACCAAGTCTTTGTGAAGAGGTGTGACAAGTGTCAAAGAATGGGGAATATTTCTAAGAAGCATGAGATGCCCTTGAAGAATGTGATCGAAGTGGAACTATTTGATGTATGGGGAATTGACTTCATGGGACCCTTTCCAAATTCTCAAGGGTTCACATACATTCTCTTAGCTATCGAGTATGTTTCAAGGTGGATCGAGGTCATTCCCACTTCCACAAATGATGCAAAGGTGGTCTTGAAGTTCCTTCGAAGGAACATCTTCTCAAGATTTGGCACTCCTAGAGCTTTAGTGAGTGATGGTGGCTCCCATTTTTGCAATCGATGGTTGGATCAACTTTTCGTAAAATATGGAGTCAAGCATAGGGTTACTACACCCTACAATCCTCAAGCCAATGGTCAAACCGAGCTTGCAAATCGAGAGGTGAAGCAAATTTTGGAGAAAGTGGTTGGTGTTCGTAGAAAGGATTGGGCAACCAAGTTGGATGATACACTTTGGGCTTATTTCACCGCGTACAAGACACCCTTGGGGACTTCACCATATCAACTTGTGTATGTAAAATCTTGTCATTTACCCATGGAGGTGGAGCATCAAGCTTATTGGGCCATCAAAGAATTGAATCTTGATCTAAAGGCTTCCGGAGAAGAAAGAAAAATGAAGCTTAATGAACTCTATGACTTTAGAAGTGAAGCCTATGAGAACTCTAAATTGTATAAAGAGAGGGTGAAGAGGTATCATGATAAGATGATAGAAAAATAGAGTTCAAGATTGGAGAGCTAGTGTTGTTGTTTAACTCAAGGCTAAGACTATTTTCGGGAAAATTGAAGACTAAGTGGTCGGGGCCTTTTGAGATCAAGAATGTCACTCCTATGGGAAATGTGGAGCTTATGGGTAAAGATGGAAACACTTTTGTTGTGAATGGTCAAAGGGTGAAACATTATTTCGGAAATGAGCAACTCCGAATGATTGAATCACTCTACTTGGATGAAGCCTAGAAGAAAAGAGAAGTTTGTCCGGCATAGGACGTTAAAAATAGCGCTACTTGGGAGGCAACCCAAGATTTTACTTGCTTTCTTTTATTACTTTTTAGTTAGTTTTGTTGATTGCTTAGTTCTTTTGTAGGATGTTGGTAGAAGATTTTTGGGAGCTCAAAGCAAATTTTGGATCATAAGAGAAGAAGAATGGGGATGATCGAGAAAGAGTGTGAGGTCTTGAGCCCGATGAAGATGCTTGGATGTGCAAGGAGAACGGTAGCCCCAAACTTAGAATTGTCGCCTATGGCAACATTCTATGTTTGGGGGGGGGGGTTTATTTTCTTTAGGATATTGATGGTGTTGCTATTGTTGGCTTGTGGTGTGCTTTATTTTATTGGCTATCACATTTTTCACCGGCGCACGCACCCGTGGTGCTATTATTTTGTTTTGCATTGTATTGTGAGTGTGGTTGATTTTGTGGTTGGGTTGACCTTGAGGATATTTTGCTCTTGAATGTTGATTGGAAAATTTGATGAGTTAATGAGATATTTGATTGCATGATTAGACTAGGGTGGATTTTTGTGAAAGAGGTTGAACTTGATCAATGAGAAATGCTTGATTTGTGACCAAATTTGAAAGCCCGTGAGCTTTGAGTCTTTTAATGATAGACTTTCATTTTTGAAGTCTAATGTATCATCCTTGCTTGAGTGTGAAGTTATTTGTGTCATAATTCCTAGAACTTGTTTAGGTTCTTGTTGAGATTGCTAAATGTGCATGAGTTTTGAAAAATGATTTGAGGCAATTTTTCTTGTTTGCAAGCTACTTAGCCAAATTATACCCTCTTCCCTTTACATAAATTCCTTAGTAGTCACTTTTGAGCCTTTAAGTCTTATCCTTTATGAGCTTGAATGAAATTAACCCACTTTCTCTTTTAGCCATTGTCCTAATTTGGATCAAATTCTTAAGTTGTTTGAAGAAAAAGAGAAACGTGTGTTGTAATTGTGGAAAGGAAGTGAAATTGTTAGCATAAATGTGGAATGTGGGTGTATTTTTAGTTTTTTAATAGAAAAAAAAAGAGCATTGAAAAGAAAAAAAAATGGGATTGATTGTTTGAAAAGTGAAAAGAAAAGAAAGAAAGAAAAAAAAATTGGGGTTTGAAAAAATTGAAACACAAATGTGTTAGAAAAAAAAGGGTGAAGAAGCTTGCAAAAGCTTACCTGAGATATGAAATGAGTGGTAATGTGATTTTGCAAGAATTTTGATCCTATTTGAGTCACTAATCCATATTTATCCCACCTTTACCAAAGAGCCTCATTACATCCCTAAAGAGTCCTTGATGATTTCTTGCTCATTTGCATTAATTGTAGTGGAGATTGAGATAATTTGCAAGCCTATAGTGAATTATGTGCACAATGACTTGAGTGTATACACATCCCATTTTCTTGAGAGCTTGAGAGATACACAACCTTGGATAGGGTCACAAATTTGGGCATAATATCTTGATTGGGTTTGATTAATTCACTAAGTCTACTTTGGTTCTAGTGTGCATATTGAGTTATCTTTGACACTTTGAGAAGTTGAAAATTGCCATTATTGAGTTGAGATTCCTCTTGTGTGCAGTTGAATTTTTTTTTTAATCATTTCACCCTCATGTTTTATCTTTCTCGTTGTTTGGGGACAAACAACACTTTAAGTTGGGGGACAAACAACACTTTAAGTTTGGGGGGGTTGGATTCGGGTGAAAACTGCATCAATTCAATGTACTTTTATTGCATATTTTAATTGTAATTTCATGCTTTTATCCTTGATTTTGATCAATTGTGCTTAAAATGAGAAATTTTGTGTTTTGCTATTATTTTAGAGATTGGTGTAAATACTGAAGCAAAATACATACAATTATTAATTGAATGGTGTCTCTTAAATTATTTATTTTGGGCTAATTAATTTAACTCATGGGATTAATAAAATAACAAGGCCCATTTCTTTATGCAAATTGTTTGCAGGCCCATTCGTAAGATGAAGTTGGGAACATTCAGATTAAGGAAAAAAAGACACTTGAATTTTGGTTTCATGTCTTTTGACCAAGCATTCCTTCATTAGGTAAGGCCAGGAAACGTGGCATTTTAATGGCCATAAAACTCTCACCTACCAACACCGGAAATTTGAGAAGAGAGAGAGAAGTAGCCTTCACACCACTCGCACGAACCGAATTCACCATGTCCAGAAATGCAGCAGCCACGAAGAAGAAGCAAAGCCCACGTCGGAAATCAAAATTCCCCGGAATTGGAAGTTGTGACCGCCAGAATCCATGGAAATCTCCATGTCGCCGGAGAAGAAGCACCCTTCACCGGAAATTCTACAGCCAACGAAACTCCCCTGTTCTCGCCGAGGAAGAAAGCCGCCCCCGGCTCCCAATAGCCATCCTCCATCACGCCTAAGAGATTGTCGTCGGAATTAATTGCCGACTTCCACGCTGCCCCGCTGCCAGCAACCGCCTAGCTGGAATTCTTTTATTCGCCTGAGACGTTCGTTCACTGCTCGAAGAAAATGAGGAAGAAGTACTTAAACCCACTTAAAGAGTCGCTGGAAATAAGGTAAAAACGTGTTGATTGCAAAATACCATCGACCCGTGCTTAAACTTTGTCTTGGTCCGTGCTACTCTACACAAACTGATCAACATAATTCGAAGAATTATGCACGGTTGAGGAGTTTAAGCATGACCCGTGCTCAAGGTGCAAACCGTGCTTGTGTAATTTGATTTTTGAACGAGCACGGGTGAAGAGTTAGAGCACGACCCATGCTGTTATTTTTCATCCGAACAGTAAGGGTCGAAGAATTATGCACTGTTGAGGAGTTAGAGCACGATCCGTGCTCAAGTGTTAAACCGTTCTTGTGGAAAAATCTGGAAAGGACATGGGTTTGAGGCCCAATTCTTGCAGCCCAATTTCTTAGCCAGAAACGTGAGAAGTGATGAGTTTGGCAGGATTTCTAATTTTCAAGAATTTGAGAGGAATTTTGGTAATTTTTACTTCTTGGTTTTTGTGCCCTAATTCCAAAGGTATAAATACCCAAATTCAAATTTTAGAACACAAGAACAGGGGAGCCGAAAATTGCACACAGTAGCACACACTAGAAGGTGTTCTTCTCCTTATTTCATTATTTCTTATCATTTTGGAGCATGGAAAGAGGCTTTGAGCTAGGATTTTGATCCTCAATCACTTGCAAGAGACTAAGCTTCCTATTGGCCTTATTTTATTTTTGTTATCATTTCAATTTTGTAATTGTTGAGACTATGATATTTGGCTAGAACACTTTTGGTTCTAGGGCTATGTAAATATTTAGATTGAAGTTTATGGTTTAAAATTTTGTTTAAGTGGTGTTTGTGGGATATTTTTATTAGTACGCTTAATATTAATTGCAAGCATGTTATTATTGGCCATGATAACGTGTTTATTTATGTTAGTGAGATAAGATTGAAAGATTTATTTCATTAATGGAACCTAAGCATGCTACCTAATTGATTGTTAGTTTGATAAAATGATAAATCATTAGGAGGGATTTTAATTGGTCTTTTGTGCTATTGTGGATTGTGTAGTATTTGCTAGGTAGAAATGCATGCTTATACTATGCTTTCTTTGAATTAATTAGATTGAAAAATTTATTAATCCTACTTTAGTGATCAACCCTACGAAAATGAACACAACCACTTGAATGATTTAATGACCATAGATGGATATTTAGATATTGCATATAGCCTTAGGACCTATTTTCTCTAATGATTGTTAGTTGATATTTTTGTGAGTTGAGATTGCATGAAACTTAAATTGATCATTTATTTGGTTGCTATTTCTATTTTCAAACTAGTGACATTTTTAGTGGGTAATTTAGAATAGCTTAAGTTTAAAACACCTTTAATTAAGTGATTTTCTAGAAAGCACAAAACCAATTCATTGCAATTTTACACTAACCCTTCCTCGTGGGATCGACTCGTATTTACCATCCTACGATTGACACCGCACACTTGCGGTTATTTAATTTGATGTGTTGGGAAATATCGGAACAAGCACATACACTTATGCTAGGCACGACTCGTGCGACCTTATCCCTGGATCGGCAGGAGACGCGCGCGCGGCCGCGCGACTACCTTTAATCGGCAGCCGACAAGCTCATGAGCGACAGAGTGCACCTCGCGCGACCAGGCTGCCGATTGAGCTCGGCAGCCGACAAGCTCATGTGCGACAAGGTGCCACCTCACGTGATCAAGCTGCCGATCACGGTCGGCAGCCATTAAGGCTCTGATCGGCAGCAGTGCAAAACATCCGAAATTTCAGGGCTATTTTCGTATTTTTGCGCATTTTAATGAAGGGCATCTTAGTCAACGATTTAAGGGTACTATATATACTTCCATCTCAGATTCCAAGGAGGACTTTTCGTTCTCTTAGATTTACACACATCATCATATTCTCTCTCTAGATAAGTAGAAGTTAGAGGTAGTTTTCATTTGGGTTCTTAAGATTTCTACTTTCGATTTCTACGATAACTTTTGATCTACCGTACGGATCTTCAATCCATTTGTTCCTTTCAATCTTGTAATAGATAGAGCTACGTTTCTATCGTTTGAATTTCAATTTCCATTGCCGGATCGTTTTCTAGCTTTTAGAGGTAATTTGTATCTTTTCAATTTCCATTGTAAAAAGTAAATTCTTGTATACTCTATTCTATTCCTGCATAATGATGATTGTAGTTACTTCAATTTCTATTTTGTTTACCAAATTAGCCATGGGCTAATTCCTTTGTGTGTTAGTGTATGACTCCTATGGAGTAATGTGGTGTTCATGTTGATCTTATGAATGCTTTGAGATGTTGTATGATCAATTCTCTATTTTGATGGTTTGTATGAATGCTTAGAATGCATAATTGATGTATGGGCCATTAGGGAGTTAGTCTCATATTAGAGTTGGACTATTTTCCTAAATCTTCTTGTGATTAGGCCATTGCATGCTAAGTGTTTGTTAAAATTCCTAAGATAGTGAGAATTATCTTAGTGAATTGGAAAGACAATTAGAGGCTCTAATGTGTATTTAGGGAGACCTTTGCATGTTAGAGTGGCTTGCCAATTGATTGTACAATACCTCATTGCATGATTAAGTGATATTTCACCACATGAAACATAGGATAGTACACTAATACACCTCTCTCACAACTTGCTCACTTTGCAACCCAAGGTGATAGGTAGTTTACTTGTTTGATGCACTAGTAGACGATAGATACCTTATTCCCTTTGCATGCTTTGTGTTTTCGAATTTGGAACAATAATCTTACGTTACAATCCGCCCTCTCCCTGTGTTCGATAAATAATAAACTTGGTTAAACTTGCTACTACAATAACGATCGTGTACACTTGTACGTAGACACATTTTGGGCAAACACCCATACACCTGTTATTGTTTATTTGGGACCAACAATTCTTATGGTTGAAATATATATATATATATAATTAAATTAAGTAACAAAGGATTAATTTGATGAATTTAAAAAAAAAAGATTCAATTTGGAATTATATACTATTAATCGCAAAAAGGCGGATAAATTAAAGAAATTTAGTAATGTAAATTATTAAATTTATAACATTACATTTTGATTTTATGGTTGAAATATATATATATATATAATTAAATTAACAAAGCTTTAATTTGATGAATTTAAAAAAAAAACGAGACTCAATTTGGAATTATATACTATTAATTGCAAAAGGACGGATAAATTAAAAAAAAATTAGTAATGTAAATTATTAAATGTATTGCATTAACAAAATTTTATTGAAATATATATACATTAATAAATTAGATACGAAAAGAAATTAATTTGATGCATTTAAAAAAAAGGTGACTCAATTTGGAGATATATACAATTAGTTGCACAAAAGTAAACTAAATGAACAAGTGTTTGAGTGGAACTCGCCACCTTTGAGATGCCTAGAGGTTGCGAGTTTGACTCCTAGTAGGCGCGAAATATGCAACATTTATTTTGAGCCAATAAGGCTCATATACAATATGTGATAATATAATTTGGGTGCTGGGTTCTTGGCCAAGTGGTTCGAGCTCAGCCAGCCCTCGAAAGGGCATGGGTTCGAACCACCTTGGCCCTATTTTTTTTGTTACGTAAAAATTTAGCGACGGCCAAGGACGGTCGTAAGTTTAAAAATAACTACCACCGTTAACGGTCGCAAAATACCAAAAATAATTAATTAATTTAATTAAAAAAATTCATTTATGACCGCCAGAAATGGTCGTTAAACATTACATTGCCAACCGTTAAAGGCGGTCGTAAATTATTTAATTAACGACCGACTTTGATGGTCGTAACTTAATATACTTAATGACCGTCAAAGACGGTCGTAATTTTTACAATTAACGACCGTTTCCGGCGGTCGTTAAGTTTAGTTATATTCACAATTTATTTTTATATACTTAATTAACGACCGGCGGTTGTAAATTTAGTTTTTACGATCGCTTTTGACGGTCGTAAAATTTACCAAATCGGGTTAATACCCGTATTTCTTTGCGATCGAATAGCGACCGTCGCTGCAGTCGTTAAATTGCGACCGCCGCCTAAAAGAGTTCGCAATATGTTAGCTACCGGCGAAATAGCGACCGCTTTTTTCAGTTGCAACGGCGGTCGCTATTTATTTTTTGACCGTTTTGTAGTCGCTAAAATGCATTTTTTTATAGTGTTCACTGCGCCGGTGAGCCCCCTCTTAGTTTGTTTTTCTTTTTGTAGTGTAATTATTCGAAATCAAATAAGTCCATCTAAGAACTCAAATTGTAATCCAGTAAGATCTGAAAATCGAAACTTAATTTGTTTAGTGATGTTAATTTTGTCGTGGCATAAAACTCAAAGATTGAGTGAAGAAAGGCCTTTCAACATCTGTCATGTGCAATTCAATTTGTCAAAAGCAAATACCAAGAATCGATTTTATAATATAAATCAGTAGCTAGCTGTGCACAATTTTGGTAGAGCTTGTTTCTTCGTAAATGTTGCATAGTGTTTTTCTAATTTTAGTTTTGCCCTTTTTTTACATTGTGCATGCCATGTCACACAAAATACATAAAATATAAAAAAATGTTAATGATTAAAAATTTGAGTGATAAGTATAATGATAAATGTTAATGTACTTTCTATGTGTTGTAAAGTATGCACCTGATATTTGTTGGACTGGCGAACTAACATAATTAGTATATGAATAATCGTCAAGGTTTGGCAGGTCGTCAGGACTCACCCAGATTCAGAAAGGTGCGGAGCTCGCCCGCATGGGGATAGCCTACCTGCGTAGCTCGCCCAAAAGTCAGAGCTCGCCTGGTATCCCCAGGAAGGCCTCGCCGAGACCCATCATCGCATAACGTCCGTAAGCCACGCAAGGCACTGGAGCTCGCCCCAGAGCTCGCCCAAACCACTGAAGCCCACCTCCGAGCTCGCCCATGAGCTCGCCTATTAGTCAAATAGGACCCCGATGGTGCACTCTTTTTCCCTCCGTCCGGTTTATCCACAAGGATGGTTTACGGCGAGGTTTTTAATGAGGCTCATCCAGTCTAAGGCATAGTAGTAGGACGAGGCATGATAAAGGAAGCAGTGTGAGAGACCAAGACGAGGGTAAGGAACCCTCGTCAACACCGTAAGCCACATAGGCTCGTAAGGTGCCATCTCACACTCATACACCTATAACTAAGACCTCTCTTGTACTATTCGGGGGATTCTGACACAATCAATACAATATTTCTCTCTCTAAACTCTCTATTCTCCCTCCCCAAGAACATTAAAATCATAAGATTATTGTTTGGTAGAATTAATCCGATATAAAGCCACATAACGAACAACGATTAGTAAATTCTATCAAAAATTTGGCGCTAGAAGGAGGGTCGTGCATGAATCTGAAAATTAAAATTTTCAAGAACCAAAAATTAGGGTTTGTTGAAGATTTGAAGATTTGAAGGTGTTCTTGATAAAACTCAAGAACACTTGAAGATACACATACATCTTCATCCCTTGAACGAAGAACCCAAATTTCCGGACAGAAACCCGAATTTTCAGATTTTACGAAATCTGCCCGGAATAAGTTTTCAAACGCGCGCGTGTACACGAATAAACCGAACTTTGGATAATTCGTCACACGCAAGGCTAGACAAAAATTTGCACAGCTACACCTAAGCTGGACAACCACCACTCTGGCGACCTCCACCACTCCGACGACCTCCACCACCCGGTCTTGGTCACCTCCTTTGGACCTTCCCGCAGCTGCGGAGGCCTGTCCTTTGGCGGCTCGAGTGTTAGCCATTTTTGGATTTCGGAGGGGGTAGCTCGCTGCAGGTCGCCGAGATGGAGGGAGGTCGTTAGAGTGGTGGAGGTCTCACAACCACCTCCCAAGAAGAGCACCGCAGCTCCGTGACCTCCGTGAGTTGCGGTAACCCAGGAAGACTTGGCCCCCGCTCTGAGGGACCTGGCCAGCAATCCTGACGAGCTCCAACGCACCATTGCAACCCTACAGAGGTTGCAACAGCAACAACAGGACGAACTCGCCCTGGTACCCAGGCGAGCCCCAGCTGCTGAAGCCCGGGAGCAGACCAGGCCCACTCAGAGCACCCAGACTCGGGGAGACTACAGCATACTCCCCACCGAACAGGAGGCGAGTTCGGCACAAGCCCGCCAGCGCAGGGAGAGGACCGGCAAGGACAAAATGGTGGAGGAGGGTCCCGCTCCTTACACTGGAAGGGAGTCGGCATACACCGGGGCATCTGGCACCCACCAATCACAAAGGAGGGAAGTCCTCCAAGGCCGCCTGGGCCCAAGATACGAAGAGAATGAGCGTACGGCGGCCCCAGCTGCGTCCCACGGGGACTCCGACCAGCAGCCACGCAGATCAGCCCACGAAAGGCTGAGGAGGCCCGCCATTGACCGGCTAGGCCCCCACGGCGGATGCCAATTCCAGCCCGCCACTGAGAGGTCACCCCAGAGTGAGGCACCTCGGGGACGTGCGTCCGCGAGACGCACGACCTTTGAGCACCCTCCGCTGGAGGTGACCCGAGATGACGAGCTGGCCTCACTCAAAAAGGTCATTGAAATGCTACAAGCACAAGTAGCAGCCAAGTCTGGCGGACCCGACGCCACGACTCTCCCCACCTCTCCATTGGCACCTGCCATCCTTCGTGCACCGGTCCAGAAGAAAATTCAATTCCAAGTGATGTCCGCGTACGAAGGCGAATCGGACCCGAAAGTCCACCTGACCAGAAAGTCCACCTGACCAAGTACGCGGACTTCATGATTTCGGTCGGCGCCACCGACTCCACCCAGTGCCAGAACTTCCCGCTGACCCTAGGGGATCGAGCTCACCGCTGGTTCTCTTCACTCACCCCGGGGTCAATCTGCTCATTTAGCCAACTCTCGCTGGAGTTCCTGGCCCACTTCTCTGGGTTCAGATCCTACCTTACCCAGAAACACCGACTCACCAACATCCACCAAAGCACGAACGAGACCGACCAGCAATACCTGGAAAGGTTCGACAAAATCCTGCTGGAAGGCGAGCCAGTGAGTGAGGACACCAAGGTCGTCGCAGCGATGGCCGGACTCAGGAGGGGCACCGACCTCTGGAAGGAGATGCATCTCGCATGTCCCAACACTTACAGCGAATTTCACCACAAGGCGGGGGTGTTTGTGGCTATGCAGGAGGCACTACTGAAAGAAGTTGGTACCCACGAGGAAAGGAAGCCCTACGGGAAGAAGTCCGGGGGCACCTACAAAGCTCCCCGGAACTTAAAAGCCTTTGGCGAGGGAGACGAGCTCAAAGAAAAGCTCAACCAGGTCCTCATTGTTTCTGTTGACCACGTCTTCACTGCCGTCAAGGGCAAGTCCATGCTGGAGGAGCCAAGGCGGATCCGCCAGGACCGCACGAAGCTCAATCCCAACAAATTCTGTGCCTACCATCAGGCCATCGACCACTTCACCAGCGAGTGCCGAGACCTCCTCAAGCAACTCTGGAAATTTTACGAGGAGGGGAAATTGGCCGAGTTCGTGAAGAAGGCCCCAGCTAAGAGACCGAGGTTCGAGAGGAGGGCTACCTCCGATGACGAGGAAGAGGAAGCAGACCAACCTGGTCCCCACAACAGACGGAGAGCACCTCCCCAGCCTCAACAAAACTTGGAGCCCACCCGAGAGCTCTTAGTTCTCAAGGAGGAGATCGGAGCTGCCGGAGGTCTCCAGGACGGGGGATCCTCCATATCCAGGAGAAAGAGGAAGGCCGAAATCCGGGCCATAAACCAAGTCCAGGAAGGCAGCTCCGGCCCCAGGTCCATCTCACAGCTTGTTGACGAGCTGACATTTTCTTCAGCGGACCTGGAGGGGGTACTGATGCCCCATAACGTCTCATTGGTGATAACCACCAACATCATGAACGTCCGAGTTCACAGGCTACTTGTGGACACCGGCGCATTCACCAACATTCTCTTCAAATCCACCTTGGATGCCTTAGGTGATTTTGAGTCGTATCTGGAACCTAGCAATGCTAGGATAGTGGGGTTCGGAGAGGCTGTAACCATCCCCCTAGGTAGCGTTAGGTTGAGCGTCCAACTTGTATCGGCTGAGGATCCCGAAAGGAGACTGACTAGGCTCATAGATTTCCTTGTTGTCGACCAGCAGTCCTCCTACAACGGGTTCCTTGGTCGCCCGTTTATTAATGAATTCAAAGTGGCGTGTTCGACCTACTACTACTGTTTAAAATTTCCAACTCCAAAAGGCGCCGAAACTATAAAAGGCGACCAGAAAAAGACCCGAGAGTGTTTACTCTAGATCAAAGATGGTCGGGTCAAGAAGTCTGTTACACAGGTCCACATCCTCGAAGGAGATGTACAGATTCCTACAGACAAGCCAAACATCCTAGACGTCATCTCGGTCGAAACTGAGATGATGGAGGTAGCTGATGAGGCCCAAGGTGGGGCACCTGCGGGAGGTCAAGAACCAACACCAATGGACGTTGACCCAACTCCCCAAGTCACCGCACCATTCCAAGTTGACAAACCACCGGAGGTGCTCACAGCTGACGAGCCCACCCAAGCTGAAAGCCAACCCGATGACATTGAACCGCGCATAGGCCAGAGCCTGCGCAGATGTCACAAGAAGAGTGGGATGAGTACATCAGCGACCTGAGGTGGAAAAGTCAGAAGAGAAAAGCCACCCCCATAGAAGAGTTGACGGCACTCCCGGTGGACCCGGAAAGGGACTTGTAAATTTTCATCGGTTCCGAGTTACCTGAACCGTACCGGTCGAGGATGGAGCTGTTCTTGATGACCAACCTGGACGTGTTTTCCTGGTCTCACGAAGACATGACGGGAATCCTGTTGGAACATGCTTGCCACAGACTTAACATAGACCCGACGAGGAGACCCGTACGCCAAAAGCGAAGGAAGTATGGACCAGACAAGTACGCAGCTCTGACTGTGGAGGTCGAGAAGTTGTTAGACAACAAGCTCATCAAGGAGGCCTTGTGTCCGCAGTGGGTTGCAAACCCCGTCCTGGTAAAGAAACACAATGGGACGTGGAGACTCTGCATCGACTTCACGGACCTGAACAAAGCATGCCCAAAGGATAACTTCCCACTGCCTCACATCGATCAGCTGGTGGATAGCACCGCAGGCTATGAGATGATGACATTCATGGATGCTTTCGCTGGCTATCACCAGATAGCTCTACATCCAGATGATCAGGAACACACGGTGTTCTACACCAACAAGAAAATGTATTGCTGGGAAAGGATGCCGTTCAGACTCATCAACGCCGGAGCCACCTACCAAAGATTGGTGAACAAAATGTTTGACCAACACATTGGCGAATCCATGGAAGTATATGTGGATGACATAGTTGTCAAGAGTTTGAGAAAGGAGGACCACCTGGACCACCTAAAACAGACCTTCGACATACTGCGCCACTACAACATGAAGTTGAACCCCAAAAAGACCAGCTTCGGCGTGCACTCTGGGAAGTTCCTGGGGCACCTAGTTACCCAGCGTGGAATTGAGGTCAACCCAACACAGGTCCAATGCATAATCGAGATGGGTATACCCGATTCCGTCCAAAAAATTCAAAGACTAACTGGATGCATGGCGGCCCTGAACAGATTCATCTCCAGGTCTGGCGACCGGAATCTTCCATTTTTCGAGGAAATTAAAGCAAACACACAGAGGTACAAAGAAGCGGCCAAAGCCAACAGGCTCCACCTCAAAAACCACTTCGTCTGGACAGGTGAATGCCAACGAGCCTTCGAAGATATCAAAACATACCTGGCGGATACACAGGTACTGTCGAAGCCGATACCTGGAGAAAAGCTGTATCTGTACCTAGCCGCGTCAGAGGTGGCCATCAGCTCCGTCCTGGTCCAAGAAGAGGCGAAAACACACCTACCAGTGTACTACGTGAGCCAAGTCTTACATGAAGCTGAGTTGCGGTACACCCCAACAGAGAAGCTGGCTTATGCACTGGTGATGAGTGTTAGAAAATTGAGGCCTTACTTCTTTGACCACCCGGTAGAGGTGCTGACAACGTTCCCACTACGTCAAATACTACAGCGCCCAGACACCGCCGGACGCCTGTTGAAATGGTCACTGGAGATCAGCCAATATGGTATAACCTACGCACCCCGAACAACGATCAAGGGACAAGCACTTGCCGACTTCATCGTCGAGCTAACTTTCCCACAAGATCTGACGAGGGGGCGTATAGCTCTGTGGCATCTCTACGTGGACGGATCATCAACTAGCATAGCAGCAGGCGCCGGCGTGGTCCTGATCAGCCCAGACAGACAAGTCTTCACCTCCGCAATTCGGTTCGACTTTCGAGCAACCAACGAGGCAGAGTATGAAGCATTAATAGCGGGACTTAGGCTATCATTAGCTGTGGGGGCAACCAATCTTCAAGTTTTTAGAGATTCCCAGCTAATAATATCCCAAGTCCGGGGGAAATATGAGGCAAAAGACCAGCAAATGATGACATACCAGAGGATAGCCGCACATCTGATCTCGATGTTTATGCAGGTTTACATCAATCAGATACCGCGGCTAGAAAACACACAAGCAGATGCTCTAGCCCGGCTAGCTACTAGCAACGGCAAAGCCGAATTCACAGAGGTTATGATCACCACACTGAAAAACCCCTCGACGTCCGATTACAAGATAAATCAAACCTCGAGCAGGGGGCAGGAGGACAGTGAGGGTGGTGAAGATTGGTGCACTCCAATCCAAAAATACCTAACAGACGGAACAACCCCCGTAGACACCTGGGAAGCTAGCCGGTTAGTAAAGCAAGCTGCCAGATATACGCTGCTGGATGGCCAACTCTACAAACGTGGATTCTCTCTACCCCTACTCAAATGCCTAACTAGGAAGCAAGGGTCCGAAGTGTTAGAAGAAATTCACGAAGGTATTTGTGGGAGTCACGCTGGGGGGCAAGTATTGGCATACAAGACGATCAGACAGGGCTACTACTGGCCCACTCTTCGCAAAGATGCCATCAGCTTCGCTCGAAGGTGCCGAAAGTACCAACTTTTCGCACCTAATATCCACTCCCCAGCCAACCAGCTGAGTTCGGTGTTCAGCCCATGGCCTTTCGCGAAATGGGGAATCAACTTGATCGGCCCATTTCCACCTGGTAGAGGCGGTGTAAAGTTTGTTGTCGTAGCAGTAGACTACTACACCAAGTGGGCTGGGGCCGAAGCTCTCACAACCATAACCCAGGAAAGGATGATCGGCTTCATTTGGAAAAACCTGATATGTAGATTTGGACTCCCACAGTCTGTCGTCACTGATAATGGAAGACAGTTCGACGGGCAGAAGTTGAGGGACTTCTGCAGTTCATGGAACATCAAGAAGCACTACTCAACTCCATATCATCCCCAGTCGAACGGCCAGGTCGAGGCGGTGAACAAGATTCTGAAACAAATATTGAAGCTCCGCCTCGAGGAAAAGAAAAGGAGTTGGGCAGATGAACTACCGGAGGTCCTATGGTCGTATAGAACTTCCTATAGGGCCAGCACCGGGGAGACCCCGTTTGCCCTAGCCTTCGGGACTGAAGTCGTAGTCCCGATTGAAGTCCAGAAAAAGACTTAGAAGGTGGTGGGCTATGATGAAGAAAAGAATGATGAAGCCTTGGCAGTAGAAAAAGATCTGATCGAAGAGACCAGAGCTTCGTCAGAAATGAAGAACGCCACCTACAAGCGTAGAGCGGAAAAGTATTACAACTCTCAGGTCCGAGACCGAAAATTCAAGGTTGGAGACCTGGTGTTAAAAAAGAAATTGATGGCCCCACCAGGTGTATTCGGTTCGAACTGGGAAGGACCATTCGGGTCACCGTAGCCTGGCCAAACGGTACCTATGATCTAGAAGACGCAGAAGGCAAGGCTTCGTCATACACCTGGAGCTCGACACATCTAAAAAATTTCTACCAATAGACTAGAATCCTGTAATAGACTAGTCAAAAGTTTGCATCGAAAATGTCGATGGCAACCGATGTAAATAACGTTACTGTAAAAAGTCAAAAAATTCGTAAAGTCAGAGAAATTCAAAAAAAAAAATTCCTAAGTGTTTGGACTTGTGCAGCTCTCCAGCCGGGCGAGCTGCACCAGGTCACCCACTGCTCCAGAGAGCCCGCCGAGCCTAGCTCGCCCACATGCTCAAAAATCCTCAATGCGCAAGGACCTAGGTCCCAAACGTTGTAATTAAATAGCTCGAAGGCAAAGGCCAAAGTGCCCAAGGTCGCGGAGGTACCCTCCTTAAAGGGGTGCTAAGCACCTACTGCCACAAGTTAGAAAAATTCGCGAAAAACACAAAAATGTCTAAGGCAAGGTTCATGAAACCCAATGGCCCAACGTGAATCAATCGAAGTGCAGTTCGCTGCCCTAAGTGGCCTAAGACGAACGATTCGCGGCCCTAAGTGGCATAAGACGAAGAATAAGCACTCTCAAGACAGAGGTACAATTTGTAGTCGTAAGTGACGTAAAACGAACGATTCGCTTCTCAAAATAGAATAAGACGAACAATTATGTACCAGAAAAATAAACAAAAATGAGCTATTTAAGAAATTATAACGTAAAAGCGCAAAATGCGTAAATGAAAAGAGTTAGACAAAAAATGCTCGACTTCTATTCAAAAGATACTTAAGAAATTTTCAAGTAAAAAATATACTTGAAAAAATCCTAAGTATAAGTAGCAGTGCTGGCCACAAGGGCCGACCAGCTGGCCATCTTTGAACTACAAAAAAGCTCCTTCTGGGCGAGCTGCACAAGCCCGGCGATCTAAATCTACTTGAACAAAAAAAAGCAAAGGCTACAAAAATTGGAGCTCCTTTTGGGCGAGCTCCACAACCCGTCGACCTACTACAAGTTGGAAATTTAAAAAAAAGGCTAATCTAAGAAAGCAGGGAAAAGCTTAAGTCCCGGGGGCATCAGCAGGGACGGGGTGACCTCAGTAGGGACAGGGGCGACCTCAGTAGGGACAGGGGTGACCTGGGCACCAGGAAGGGCGAGTTCGGCCTCTGAAGTGATGTTACCAGTTAGCGCGCTAGCATCGAACTCGCCCAGATTCAGCATGGCATCCCCACAAGCCTCCTGCAACTGCTCGACAGTGAGGGGGACCTTCTCTTCCTCGCCGGCGACCTCCTCTTCAACAATGCCCAGTTCCGGTACCTCGATCGTCTTAATGACTTGAAAACGTGTGGGCACGAAGTTGAGAGGTATGCCGAGCTCTGGGAGGTCGCCGATGTCCAGTTCGGTGCCATCAGGAAAGGGAACCCGGTCCAAGCACTCTTTAAACTCACCCACCACCGCCTTCACCTCATCATCATGATGGGCTCGCGCCCACCAGAGGGCCCTTAGAACCTCGGCGTAACATTGCACGAAGCCCGGATCCGAGGCCTCGGCTTTCGCAGCTACCAAATCAGCCGAGGAGGAGGCACTGTTGCGGAGTTCGGCGACTTCAAGGGCCTTAGCCTCGCGCACTCCCTGTCCGCCCCCCGAGCCAGGCCTCGCTGGAGTTCCAGCTCCCTCTTCATCAGACTGTGCTGATCAATCTCCCGGGCGAGCTGTCCGGCGAGCTCCTCTTCCTTTGCCTTGAGTTTGGCCTCTGCGTCCCTCTCAAACCCGGCGAGCTGTCGCTGGAGGTCGCCGAGTTACTTCAAAGCGTCCTGCTCGGTGACCAGCGATGCTGTAGCTTTCTCCTCAGTGAGCTGCGCCTGCTTTTTTGCTTTGTCAGCAGAGTCCGCCAACGCCAGCATCCGCTTGTTCCTGTCGGAGCGACCTGCCTCCAGCTCGGCGACCTGCTCGAGGGCCTTTTGATTGGCGAGCACCAATCTACTCGCATAGTGGCCCAAGAGAAGGAGGTTCTCCCTCAGATCCTGGCTGTTGATACCCGCCACCAAAGGGGTCATCCAATGCCTCGACGTGAGAGAGCGAGATCGCTCAAAGGCATGCAGAGCCTCGTGGCGGTTCGGGAAAGCAATTGGAGCATAGCTGCGGAATCAGAACAGATAGAAAGTGTTAGGAAAAAACAAGGAACAATAGGCAATAAAGGTCATTTGGGCGAACTACTTACTGAACTCGGTCGGGGTCCCATCCCAGTAGCGTATCGTCGGTGGTTTGCACCCCGAATGGGGAAGGCGAAGGGGGCGAACTCCGAATGGGCGTAGCCGCCAGCGGGGCGGTGGACTGAACAGAGCCCCCCTGCCCCGACCTCATCGAGGTCCTCTCGGCCCGGTCGGACTCCTAGTCGACTAGGCCGGTGTATCTCGTTCTCTTGCGAGCTGGGGGATCCTCCTCGCCAGCTCGGGATCCGCCACCCCCTTGGGCCCCCCTCTTTCCTCGACCTCGCTTGGAGGGGACAACAGCTCGTCCCCCACCTCGGCCGGCCCGGGCTACCTCTGATGCCTTGGACTTTTCAGGAGCCTTGACTTTCTCCTTTTGAGCTCCCGATCCCCCCGCCTCGCCCTTTTTGGAGGCGAGCTCTGCCTCCTTGCTCGCCTCCAGCGCGAGCACGGACGGTGGGGCAAGTCTTATGGGGCGAGGTGGGCCCATCTCAAATCGTTCCTTCACAATCCGGTAGGCCTCGGGGACCTCGGCAATCGGGATGGCGACGAAGCTACCACCTGCACAAGAAAACTACGAATGTCAGCATAATGGACGAGCTACCACCCCCCATAGGCTAGCTCCAAAGGGTTAAACCTGGGAGCTCGGGACCTTGGATATCAAGTGGTGCGGCAGTGTAAGGAGCCCGGCGAGCCGCAGGCAATGGTGCGCGCACAAGTGGGCGACCTGCCTATCCTTCTCGCTTCTCAAGCAGCAGATGACGCGCACCACGTCAAACTGCTCCGACACTTTAGGCCTGCCCCGGCTAGATTTGTGTCGCTTCAGAACTGCAAAAAGAAAGAAAATTAGAATTAGTATATTTTATTCAACCCACGCACACCGAAATAAGCGACCTACTGCTGGCTTCCCCATGTCCCTCTGGAGTGGGAATATGGTCACCCCGTCCATGATACGTGCTGGAGGCTCGCCAATCTCCACCGATGAAGAAAAACAGCTTCTTCCATTCACTGACTTTATTTGGCAGGTCCCCGAGAAATTTCTCCCCTGGGCGAGCCTTCAGATAATAATACCCCACGCCATCCTGCGCCCGCTTGGTCACGGTGAAGAGCTCGCCCAAGTCCGCTAGCCCTCCAGCCCAAAAACAGACAGAGCTGCGATAAGGTTGCTCCACGCATTCGGAGTGAGCTGGGTGATGGCCAGATTATTGTCAGCAAGATATTGACCAACGATCGGATGCAGCGGCAACGTAAGCCCGGCCCTCAGAACATCTACATTCAAAGCGATCATCCCCTCAGGAGGTGCGTCTGTCCGCTCATCCTTCATTGGGGCATACATGAAGATGTCCAGTGGGATGCGATATTCCCTGCGTATGATCGGCAGGTCACATTCATCAATAAGGCTCACCACCTCGCCAGCCTTGTACTCAGAAGGGGCAACTTCTTCCAGGTCGGCGGGGTCGGCGCGAGGTACCCGATTCGGGCAGGGGAAGCTCGCCGTATACTCAGCTACGTACTCATTCCAATCGAATGAGTGAACCACCTGGGTGGGAACCTGGTACTCTACCAGCTGGGGTTCCGGGAAACAGATTCGGCGGAACCATTCGAGAGTAACTTCATCCAAGCCACCACCCTCCTCGCCGACCTCAGCATTGCCCTCATCAACCTCCTCAGGTCCCTCGTTGCCGCTAGCAACTCTTTCTTCTTGGGCGACCTCGCCACCTTCCTCCCATACCTCGCGATACACTGAACTGGAGGCTCTTTCCTCCGGATCGGGGCGTAGCTCGCTAGGCAGCTCGCCACGCAGTTCGCCGGAGACCTGGCGAGCTGCCGAGGTCGCCTCGGAGCTAGAGCCAATTTCCACATATGAAACCCAGGGTAGCTCCTCCTCAGTCATTGGCCGTTTATCGGGGTTCCGGTCCGAAGGGGTCCTACTCGAGGAGCGTGTCGACATGGTCTCAGAGAAGTCCAAAAGGTTCTCAGTCCAAAATCCAACAATCCTGAAGTCAAGGGAATCCAAAGGGGTTCTCGACACAGTCCGCGGTCCAAAGTTCGAATAATTCTGAAAAAATGGAAGAAAATCACGTAAAAAGAGCAAAAGAAAAGGGAAGAAAAATCGAATCCTACCTTGAAGAGCCTTCGAAAATCCATTGAGCACAAGAAAAATTGGTCGCCGGGAAAGCTCTGAGAATTCGAAATGCAGAAAGTGAGGAAATGAATCCATTTCCCCCTATTTATAGACGTCGGGGCAAGGTGTGATATTCACGAAGTACAGGGACCTGTTTGCAAGAAATTTGAAAGATGATATGATTGTGGGCGGGAACCGAGGTCTCAATAGGCGTGCATGACCCCTGGATTCCCGCACCACGACGACCATGAATAACCGCTTTGACCGACCCAGAGATAGTTCACCGAATATCAAGTTCTCCAGCTCGCCTGCACATTTGACGAAGTCATGACACATGCGAGCTGGGGGGCAAATGTTGGACTGGCGGACTAACATAATTAGTATATGAATAATCGCCAAGGTTAGGCAGGTCGTCAGGACTCACCCAGATCCGTAAAGGTGCGGAGCTCGCCCGCATGGGGATAGCCTACCTGCGTAGCTCGCCCAAAAGCCAGAGCTCGCCTGGTATCCCCAGGAAGGCCTCGTCGAGACCCATCATCGCATAACGTCCGTAAGCCACGCAAGGTACTGGAGCTCGCCCCAGAGCTCGCCCAAACCACTGAAGCCCACCTCCGAGCTCGCCCATGAGCTCGCCTATTAGTCAAATAGGACCCCGATGGTGCGCTCTTTTTCCCTCCGTCCGGTTTATCCACAAGGATGGTTTACGGCAAGGTTTTTAATGAGGCCCATCCAATCTAAGGCATAGTAGTAGGACGAGGCATGATAAAGGAAGCAGTGTGAGAGACCAAGACGAGGGTAAGGAACCCTCGTCAACACCGTAAGCCACATAGGCTCGTAAGGTGCCATCTCACACTCATACACCTATAACTAAGACCTCTCTTGTACTATTCGGGGGATTCTAACACAATCAATACAATATTTCTCTCTCTAAACTCTCTATTCTCCCTCCCCAAGAACATTAAAATCATAAGATTATTGTTTGGTAGAATTAATCCGATATAAAACCACATAACGAACAACGATTAGTAAATTCTATCAACAATATTAAACATGAGAATTAAAATATAAAATAAAGATATTGTATGTGTATTTCGAGATTCACTTATGAACAAAATTATTTTTTGTGAGAGAAATGGTGATTTCTATAAAAGAAAGTTGTATTTTTATAAAGAAATACTCCCTCTGTCCCACAGAAATTTGCACATTTTTCTTATTGGGATGTCCCACACAAATTTGCACACTACCAAAAAAGGAAACATTGATTTACGTGCACACTCACAAACCTTTACACATATTTACCAATATGCCACTACTTAATATATAAAACAATTTTTTTTTTAAAATGTGCCGTACCGTAGGGTGCAAATTCCTACGGGACGGAGGGAGTAAATAAAAAGAAAAGTGTGCATATTTATAATAGATAGAGGGAGTATAAAGTAAAACATGGTGGGTTGGCTTGTCATAGGTACGTTTATATCCAAATATAGTGACATTTAGCATAAAATTGTGAATAATTAAAGTGTAAGGTTATTAAGGATTTTTAGAGGGAAAAATTACTTTGAGACAAAAGAAAAGAGAAAGTGTAAGGTTCCACATTTGAATATATTCATGGGAAATTCAAGTGATTTGAAAATAAATAAATTTCAAATTATATTATTTGTTAAATATTTGAAGTCACGTCAATTTGACTAAGATGAAACTAAATTTTTGAATAATATTAATTTAAATATTTTATACAAGTAAGTGAAATTAAAAATATACCTAAAAATGGCTATATATTTTAATTAATTTGAGGAGGTGTGATGCATGCATGCATTTTAGAAACTATATTGTGTTTAATGGAGCAACAATTAATGCTTTGAAAATATTTGAGGAAATTAGAATGTGTTCTTGATCGTGTGTAACAAGTAAATCGGATCACTTGAAGAAGAGTCTCATTGGAGATTGAAGGAGTAAATCACATTCCTGTCTGGAATTACAGTAGCATATCTGCTTGGAGGCTGTGTAAGTTGAGGTGATGACTTTAGCACCATGATTTGAGTTATAGCAGAAGGTCAGCTTGAGTGATGGATGTAGCAGCTTGAAGGCATTTGTCTTTTTTATGTAAAGTGTGCAGGGCCTTCTTTTTTATCTCATTGTATTATTGCGAGGGTAGGAGTACCCCTTGTACTCCCTTTATAATAATATTTTCTTCACTTTTCAAAAAAAAAAATTAATATATGGAAAACTCTCCTCGTGGGCTTTGCAGAAAAAAGGACACATAAAAAATCTATCTGTCTTCAATATCGTAACTAGGATACATATTTAAAAGAGAAATTGCGATTAACAAAGAGGTAGAAAATTACTGCAATTTCTGATGCAGATTCTCATTTGGGAAAATACACAGTGGTAATAAAGTGGGGGCTACAACAAGTGTTTGGCAAACAGAAGATACCACAGTAGTCGTACTCTGCGCTGAAACTGTTGTACAGTTCAGCATATTTTGCAGGCCCAACAGACACGTAACAGAAAACACAATTAAACAGAGAAAACTAAGATATATAAAAAGACCTCATGTCTTTTCTAGACTACGTACTTTAGAGTGAGAGAGAGAGGGAGAGAGAGAGAGGGGAAGAGCTGAGGGGGAATAGTTCTAGGGTTTGGAGAGGCTTGCTTCTGCAGCAGGTGAAGGTGGGACCCGCGTCAATAATCATGATTGAATCATGGCCACATGATCCCATCAACGGAAGATCCTCTGCCCTCCATCTCCATGCTTCTTGTGGGACCCCAGTAGTACCCTTTAGTTATAACACACAGGAAAGAACTCAACTTTAGAAGTTAAAACACAATGGCTTTGCTGCCAAAAGGGAAACATCAGTACTACATTGCATTAACGTGCATTGTATGTAATTAATTTTTTTTTTAAAAAAAACAAATCATGCATGATTTTGTTTAAAATGGAATTTTTTACATAAAATTTTGATTTTGTGCATAAAAGTAGGTACGTATCACTCCATTTGATTCTAATTTTTTTTTTTTCAGTGCATATTATACGTGGAAATTCTTTATTTCACTTTTGCATTTTTATGCATCAATCGTCTAAATTAAAAATATACCCCCTCCGTCCTATGATTTTTTTCATAAAGTGACTTGCACACATATTAAGAAAAAGTGAAGTATGTGAGTGTAAATAATAAAATATAAAAATATATTTTATTAATTTTTCTGAGTGTGAGTTGTTTTTCTTTTTTTGGGTGTGAAAAAAGAATTGTGACGTTTATAAAAAGAAAGTGTGAAATTATTTTACGAGTACATGATATTATGTCATAAACTTTTTCATCTTGAAATGAATTCCGAGGTACGTCCCACCAGCGTCCAAAGCATCAATCAATTTAATGGAAAAAAATTAAACTGATCGCTGTACATATAAATCAATAGGCTAAATTCATTCTTGAATTTTTTTATACTATGATATCATTTCAATCCAGTAAGGCAATCTCGTGTAAAAGAAAAATATAAATTAATAAATAACATAACATTTAATGTATGTTTGGTTAATAAGATAAAAATATCTATCCGTGCCCTTAGGGTATGTTTGGTTCGTAAGATAAAAATATCTATCCGTTAAAAATATGCATATTTTTAATGGATAGATACTTTTATTTTACATATTTTTAATGGATAGATATTTTATCTTACGAACAAAACATACACTTAGTGAACAAAAATTATAACAAAAGAAGCGGTCCCCCCCCTCCGTCCTCTCGTTGGAGAGGCTAGAATACAAAAAAAATGGAAACGCAAATTCATAATTATTGAATGAATGATCAATTTTTCTCAAGATTTGAGTGAATATGTACGTAAAAAGGTGCAGTGACACATGTTGTGACGTGTGCTTAGAGACAATATGGAAACTAGATTAAGACAAGTGAGCAACGACAGTACTCATAAATCAGGTGAAAATTAAGTGGTTTCCTTAATGTAAATGTCTTGAAAATCATGGTACCTGTGGAACTCTGTACCAAACCTGATTTTTGCAATAACTTCTGTTAAAATAAATTATTTTCATTTTGTAGTTAATTCATGTTTGAAAAATATGTGTCGGTGGAAGTATATGCATGCATCTTCCTTCGAGTTAATTATGATCATATTTCAAAAGATAACAAAATATGCATGTTTTAAACCTACCTAGCTACCTTTCTACCATATAGCTCCTTCTAGCGTATGAGTACTTCCTTCTCTATTTGTAACCACATTCTAAAATAACTATTTTACACTCCTCACTAGCCAAACGAATCTTTCCACATCTATACACATGCATATATGTACACGATTTTGGTATGGAACCACATAGTGGATTTCTTTCGCAGCCCAACACATGCATAAACTACTTGTACAATGCTATAGTGTACAAGTGTTTTACTCCCTTCATCCTCGACGCCCTATAAATAAATAATTTTTTGCTTAATTTTAATCTCACAGTTATTCAGATATATATCGAACACAAAAATATCTTGACATTTTATACTCAATCTAACTTTATATATTGCCTCCATTACTATTCATTATACATTTTTCTTATAAAATGTATAAAGTCAGAAGTTAAAAGGTTTTGGAGGCATACAAATTCTGGGCTCCATAGGAAACGGACTATATATGGTTTAAAAATAGACGGCTGCGCCAAGTGGAGAAAAATATTAATTATTTTAACATATACAATATTATTGTTAAATTAAGGGTAATTGTAAGATTTAGTTATAATATAAAAAATAGGAAATTAAGTTATATATATATATATATATACCTGGAGAGGATTAAGGTGGTTGAAGGTGGAATTATGGTGTTTCTTGCGGTGCTTTTGTCGATCCCTGGCCTTGTGATTCTGAAACCAGTAAAAGACGTTTTTACCCTGGATGCTACCGTACAATGAGAGGTGAGCAGTGATTCTCTGTATCTGTGAGGCGTTAGGCGTCTTCAACCCTTTTCTGTACAGTTCCTCCAGCATCATCACCTGCTCAGGGGTTGGACACCATCGAGACGAACCCATCACCTATTTAATTAATTAATTAATGCAACTCATTTCATTTGCTACCTTAATTTCTTCCAAGGTTCATGTATATATAAATAGACAGAGAGAGAGAGAGAGAGTTTCTACTTAATTTAAGAGTGATAAATAATTTGTACCAAATAAATGTGTCATGCTGATGTCTTTCTCTTCTCCATATTTATGAATCTTTCAGCTGACATACAATTAGGAGAGGAGAGAGGAAGGGACTGAAAAAGTGAGAGAGTATAAGTATGAGAGAGATAGGGGGAGGCGTGAGTGTTTTTGATGAGATAAATATGTACCAAACAAAATGTGATGCTGATGGATGTCTTCAACTATAATAGTTACATGGTCTATAGCTGTTTTGCTATATATTAAACTGGCTGTGAGATGATGTCTTACCTTTTATATTACTATCATCTTTTCGAAATATAATGTTATTATTGATTACTAAATAAACTCCCTCTTAATTATATCTATCATTAAAAAGCAAGCAATTAATTAATGTTCTAATATACAATTAAAATGACCACGCTATTTATAATTGTACTCAATGTATAATTCATTGATTAGTTTAAACCTTTTTACTCCCTCATCATCGATAATCTTGTTAAGCATATAAACTTAACTAAAAGAACTATAACATTCTAGATGATTTATATTTGTCCACATGAATATGTAACCGGTTGGCATATACATGGCAAAACATATATATGGTGTAAATATTTAATTTATTGAATTGACATTTATGAACACATTATGTTTTATCTATATCAAAACCAAATACATGTAATGGGACATGATATATCTAATGCCTCATCAATAAATGCTACAAAATAATTGACTTGTGATGACACAATTAATCTTATTATTATAGTTTCTCGATCCATCTAAAAGAGTTTAGGGATCCAAAACAATACTTAACGAAGGAAAATTGTGTCACCGAGCTAGCTAGATAGATGTTCTTTAAATACAAATTATATGTTCTTAATTGAAATCTTAAAATAAAAACTTAAAATAATATATTTTTAAAAAATTAATGTGAGATCTTCTCATAATATGAAATCAGTAAAAAAAAAAAATGATGATACACAAATTATACTACCTCCGTCTCAGGGGTATTTGCACCCCTGAAATGGCCCATGGTTTAAGAAAAATGTATTTTTTTAAATAAAATAGTGGTATATGGATAAATGTGTGGAAAGTTTTGTGAGTGTGCACGCAAATCGATGTTTCCCTTTTAAGTAGTGTGGAAATTGATTTGGGACAATTCAAAATAAAAAGTATACAAATTGGATAAAAACGGAGGGAGTAATAAATAGTACCAAATTTCTGTCTTGTCCATAGCTTTTTAATTAGTACTACTAGTCAAGTGGACAAAGTGCATCACAAAAGATGGAGGACTATAGCTGGCTTGTCACACAATCTGATGATCATTTCAGTATGTTTCTTTATCTATGGTAAAAATCATATTTTACTAACTATGCATATATAAAAAATTATATGTCAGACTTTCTCCTTTAGGATGACGTGTCACGTAAAGTATCTAATTAAGATTCGGTATCTCAGTGTTTTCAATACTAGAATCACTATGAAACCCATAGAATCTTTAAAGGGTATTATCCTGTCTCAAAACACTTGTTGGACTTATGGAAGTATATATATGATTATATATTTTGAAAAACAAAATTCAAGATTTAAATTACTACTCTTTTATCAAATGTTAACTCCAGAGAAAACTTGTACACATTATTGTGCATATATATATTTTTTTAAATTACTTTTAAGAAAGTGTTGATAAGCGAACTACTAATGAAGAATTAATAGAATAAATAATCAAGGCGGAGGAGCTCGCCAGCATGACCCAGTGCCACGTCATCAACTTCGACCAGTCAACAACATGGATAGTGGAAGAGCTCGCCAGTAGCTCGCCCGGGTGTATTATGACATGTCGCCGACTTGCAGGGAAGCTCGCCTGTAGCTCGCTCACTTCCAAGAAACAAAACCTAATCCTACTACCATCAACACATCCCAGAGCCACACAGGGCAAGGTAGCTCGCTGAGTAGCTCGCCCAAGCCAAAGTGTAAACAATAGCTATGTAGGGAACCAGAAGTGATGTAGTAGGACAAAGCGATGTAATTTAAGCATAGTGGTGAGTAAGGACGGGTATAAAGGACACTTGTCAGCACATAAGGCTATGTAAGCCCATTAAGTGCCACCTCACAACATGCAAACCTATAAATAGGTCTCTTGTATTCATTTTCTCTCTCTACGCTCATAATACAAAACACACTTTCTCTCACTACTTTTACTATTCTCTCTCTCTAAGAAATCCTCTCAAAAACCCATATCTTGTTTATTGTTTGGTGGAATCCAAAGTGTGATCAGTCACATAATTAACCAAATTAACAAATTCTACCAACAGAAAGTATATAATTTTGTGACTGTACACAAATCTATGCTTTGTTTTTTAGAATGTATAAATTATTGAGGGACGGATAACAAAAGAAAAGTATGTAAATTTTTTCGGGACAGTGTTAGATACTTTTAGTAGGTAACCAAAATATTTTTTTATGTTTCAAGTGTTCAAATTATTTTACAAGATTTTTATGGGAATTTTTTCGAGTAAATACAATATTAATTTGCAATCTATTTTTTATTTTTTGTGTTAACTTCTTTTGTATTAAAACTCAAACAAGTAGATATAGAAATTAAAAACTCAAATTTTGATAAGTGTTAAAATTTTAAAAAGGTGTATTATATTGATAATGCAAATAGGAATGTATAAACAAGATGTGTGATTCTTTTCAAGTTACAAATTAAAAATAATTAATTTTATGTGTTGTTCTTACTATATTATTAAACGTTTACGCTTCATATACAAAACATGCATGAACCTTTTGAATATTAAACATAAAAAAAATGACAAAACAATGAATATATATACCTTTTAATTGATGATATTACGACGCCCCATTCACAATAGGTTCTACATCAATTTAAATGTGAAATAACAAAAACTTAGGAATTAACAAATCAAGTTAACAAACATTTACATTAAATATTGCACGAATAAGAGGTCCATGAAATGTAGTCCAGATAAAAAAAGAAATTGCTCGTTATTATAAGAATAAATATGTGTTACTTTAAGTATAGATCCTGAACAAGTTTAGAGAAAGTTAAAAGTATAAAGGGAAGGGAGAGCAGACTTCTAAATAAATTTCATGAACTCAGTAGGATAAACTTACTTTAAATATTAATTTTAGGAGTAGGTATTATGTGAGTAATACTCACCGTAATAATTTTGTGAACGACATATTTTATTTCACGCAGTAACACACAATTTGGTGTGTAGTGTTAATTCATATGCAGTGTAGTGTTAGTTCATATACAGTGTGATGTTAGTTCATATACAATATGATTTTAGTTCATTCACTATGGCATACTACGTGTGGTGTTAATTCATATATAATGTGGTGTTAGTTTATATACATTGTCGTGTTAGTTCATATATACAGTATTTTATATCATTTATCTCTAAAATAATCAAATCTCAAAATACTTAGAATAAATTGTTGTTCACCATAAAATTTACTGTGTGTATCATTCACATAATACTTTGCATAATTTTAGACAAGAATAATATGATTGGAAGTTGTTAATTAAACTAGGACTGATAACCAATCTACTGATTGCTAATATTGTTGGTAATTAGTTGGACAAATATCAAGTGGATTTTGCAGAATAATGTTGACTCTTAACTCGTGTGATGAATTTTTTTTTATAAATTTATTCTTAAAAATAAGATCAAGTCACTTGATGTGAGACAAGATCCAGTTTCTTTATTTGTTGCGGTGAAAACATATAAGATTTGATAGTTCGAATATAAAATGATAAATAAAAACAAATTTATAGTTATTTGAGAGCTCAACTTCTATATCCAAATTTTCTATACTATCAAGGGTAATTTCAATATATTAAAAATCTTGATTTAGAGTGTCATTTCTCGTGGGATCTTACTAATATAAAATTTAGATGAGTACGGTCTTCTTATAATAATATTTAATTTAGTCACGACCTACTCAAACTATTTAATGTCTCACAAACTATCTAAGTTTGAAGATAGTATTTGATATGATTTTCGACTTCGTGAGACCTTTCTTAAAATGTTTTTTCTTTCTTAAAAAAACAGTTAAAAAGTTTCGTTATAATTAAATGTGCAATTGATGAAAAAATAATTTATATTTTTCTGTTAATAATTAGGACAAATGATGTGTATGTGGTGGTATTATAAACATATCAAATGAAATTATTTGTGTTATTTTTTATTACATATTATATGATAAAAAAAAATTCAATAAACTATACATACATATTATGATATATGATATGCGGATGATAAAAAAATTCAACAAACTATATATACATGTTATTTGGATATGGATTAATGATCCGGGAGGTGAAACATGACTTGTACTGATATTAGTGGAATATATAGGAAATGAAACATTCAACATGGCTACATACAAGATCATATATGTAAACAGACCTAATATTAATGGAATATGATATGTGGATGATAAAAAAAAAAATAAAAAATCAACAAACTATATATACATATTTTTTGAATTTTTTGAAAAATATGTATTAAAATAAGGATTAATTCCATTTTGGTCATCTCATAACACCAATATTCAAGTTTGGTCAACCACTTTTTTAAAATATCAAAGTAGTGAAAAGCAAATACATATTGATCTATGGGCCCCACTCCTTTTTCACCCCCCACCTCCATCGTTTAATTACCCACTCACGTACCCCCCACCTACACCACCCCTTTCTGAGCTCTTTGCTAATTCCGGAGCACAAACCAGTTAACAATGATAAATCCGGCGCACAAAAGGTACATTCACCTCATCGTTTTTGAATTTCAAATTTTAGTTTGTACCTTAACTCTCCTATCTCCTCTTGGTTCACATTTCATTTTCGCACCTCTATTTATCAGTTACCAAGGTATGCCAAATGGATGTTCATCCGATTCTTGATGCAAAATTCAGGGGGCAATGCAAATTCATCTCTATCCGAACATCTGATTCATTTCAAAGTACTCGCAATCAAGTTATTGGTAAGTGGGCTGAACTCCAGAATTCTTCATTTTCATTTTCATGTTCCGTTGAAGATTTTCAGAATGTAGCATTGGACTGTGATGATGATTTAATAAATATTCGTGGTATATCCTCTAACTTATCACTTAAATATATTAGTCACCGCTGATGTATGTGAAGTGTCTCCCACGCCCTCGTTTGATCATTGTGGTGAAATCCCCTCTTCTAGTATTTCTGGTTCAAACGATAATGAGGCATCTGATATATGTGCTCCATTTTTTTCCCTAACTATGATTATGCCATGTGGTCTCAAAGAATTCTTATCTATCTGATAATTGGGGTGATCTTTTTAAAAATGGTGTTGGGGCAGTGTTTAGGGGTGGTAGTGATGATTTTAAGGCGTGTCTTAGAAAGTATGCAACCAAAATGGGTTTTAGGTTCAAGTTCCTGAGGAATAATTCTGAATACATACATGTTATTTGTCTGTAGTCTATCACTTTTGTTTGTGAATGGTATATTCGATCAAAGTTGGTTCATGATTGTGGAGCATTTATTATATATAAGGCCAACTTCACCCACAGGTGTGTAGGAATATTGTATTCTGACAAGACAAAAAGGCTCTGCCCTAAAATTATAGGAAAACTTTTAATTGGGGATGTTAAAATCAATCCCGACATGGGTGGGAAAGATGTGGCAGCTGTTTTCTGTAATTTATATGGATATGAGATCCCATATCATAGAGCTTGTAGGGCGGTTGAATCAGCCAAGGAACATATTTTTGGTAGCTATGATGATTCATATGGAGATTTACGCTCGTATGTGGCAACTGTGCAACGTACCAATCCGGGTAGTGTTGTGGAACTTCAAGAGAACAACACATCTAATCGGTTTGAGCGTTTGTTTGTTGTCTTCAATGCATGTGTCGAGGGTTTTAAGTACTGAGACCCTTGTTATTCATTGATGGCACTTTCCTTAGTGGTTGAGCAAACGGGACTCTACTTGTGGCAACTGCAAAAGATGACAATGATGGTAAGTTTTTAAAAAATTTAGTATTACCATAAAATTTCTATTAATCTGATTTACATCTTTTAAAATTGCTAGGGCTGTTCCAGTGGCATTTGCTCTTGTCTCTACAGAAAACTCCTCTAACTGGGAGTGGTTCATAAGAAAAATAAAGGAAAATGTCATGCATGAGAGGGAAATTATCTATATTTCAGATAGGAATACGAGCATTCTTTCAGCCCTAAATGTTGTCTTCAAGGAACCAAATCATTTCTACTGTTTTTGGCATCTGCTAAATAACCTTAAGGGGCATTTTTCAGCTGGTTGGACAAACAATCAACGTGAGGATCTAGGTGAACTTTTTAGGTTAGTTGCATATGCCCCAGACGAGCACCTTTTCAACCAGAAGTTGGAATTGTTTAAACATGTAGGAGGTAAGATTTCCGAAGAATGGATTTCCAAACTACCCCATGAAAAGTGGGCAGTTGCATATTCACCTCACATAAAAAGGTATGGTAAGATGACTTCAAATGCAGCAGAATCGTTCAATGCTTGGATTGTTGAAGCAAGATCATTGTCTGGCACCAAGATGCTAGATTGGATTCGTCAGAATATTGCCGCTTGGTTTGTGAAAAGGAGGAAAGTATCTAATGAGTGGACTACTCCCCTTGTTCCCAAAAAAACAGGTTGAATGAGACTATATGTATGATACTGGTAAAGCGTGGATTGTGGCAATGTCCCCCAGTGGTGTGTATGAAGTTCATAGTGATGTTTCATGTACGGATGATTTAATGAGTTGTACATGTTCATGCGGTCAGTGGTATGTAACTGGGTTTCCTTGCGTTCATGTTTTGACCATAATAACAAGGAATTGCCCCTCCATCTTCACATATGTAGATAAATACTTCTACTCCACAATGTACATTCTTTGCTACAAGGAAGATATCAAGTCTATTCCAGTTATAATGAGATTTGAATGTGAACCTCCACCCGATCATCCTATGTTGCTTCCACTGTCTCTAAAGCGGCCACCCGGTTGTCCCAAAAAACTGAGAAACCCCTCATACGGAGAGTATCCTAAAAAGAAACCCAAACTTTATGGGTTATGTGGCAAGAGGGGAATACATGATCCAACATGTACCAAAGCACAATCTACAACTCAAAGGGACTTGAATTGAATTGGTATGATGCTAACCCGTCATCTTCATACCAATTAACTGTGATTTTGCATAACTCATGCTTTATTTTGACAATTGAATTTTTTTTTGTTGCAGTGCATGAAAAGCGAAAGCAGGACAAATGTTCATGTATATAGTCTTCACGACTTATTCTTATTAAGTGGGATATTTGGAACATATTTCATATTCTGGTATTATTTTCTTTTTGTTATAATGTCAATCTACTGAAACTTTGATCTTCTTGTAGAGGACAAAGTTTTTTTTTTTTTGGGTGACTTGAACTTGTTTTGAATTCGCATGTTAGATAATGCAATCCATCTTTTTCATTGTAGTAACAACGTTGATTGTTTGTTGTTTGAAAATCCTCTTTTTTAATTCTGGAAATTGTAATTTGTCATTTTCCCTTTAAATATTTTTCATCAAATTAGTTCACTGTGGCATCATCACAAAGTATTTTAATAACACATATTATTTAGAATGATTTAATGTCTAAGAACTTACACTTTAATAAACAAGACTACTGCACTACAAATAAGTTATGTGGGATTGCACTTCTATATTTCTAATTCACGAACATCTTGTCTAATGTTGATGCAGCAATGAAACTAACATGGCTATTACAACAAATGTCACCATATTGCCAATCAACAATGTGGGCAATGTTATGTGATATGTGCTCTTCTTACATTTTGTCCCCCCATAGTATTGTATTATTGATCATCATTTATAGGACTTGAGATGTCTCCATGGTCTGATGGACTTGTATCACCTTCTATTGGACTGCACCAGTGTGAGAAACCATGCTGGCGGCAAAAGTAGAACAATTGTCCAGGATTTTTTGGAGATTCGAAAATAAGAATTGATGCTGGAGTGTTGCATGCACGAAAAAATGACCGACTGTACCTGATATACGTACCAGTGATTGAGTGGGAGTTGGATTGTGCCATTGTTGGGCTAGGAACAATCTTGGTTTCCAGATTGAGTTGTTGCAACAATAGTGGAGTACTATGAAAATTATGATTTTTGGTGTAAGACCCTCAATATATTCAGATATATATAGGATTTCTAGTGTATTTTTCAAACCTGTTGTCTGCAAAATGGTTACTTCCCATTATATCCACAAAGCTGCAGTGTATGAAAAATATTTTTTTTCCTTCATGTGCAACGGTTATGTATACAGCTTTTGTTGTCCAACAGCTATTTTCTACACTCATTTTTTGAGAGCTGGGCCAAATATATTATAATGGAATCTATTTAATTTTGTGAACAGGCCCAAATGTTAATAAAATAATTAAGATCCAAATAATTACAGCACATCCTAAATACAAATTAACGTATTTTTTGCAAAACACAGCCAATTAAATTAATTTTTTAATTGATTTATGCAAGGCCCATTTTGTGCAATTAGGTGGTGTGCGATTGAGTCTTGTGAATATTTGGGCCTGTGCAAGGCCCACCAGTGCAAATTAATATATTATTATAAATAATTGATCATTT
>JAPKLY010000975.1:0-38110 GCA_026898435.1 Prunella vulgaris
TATTTATTGAGGACGATGGGGATATTTATGTCATCTCATATAATATTAAAAATAATAATATTTCAAGATGTGTGAACTACAAACAAAAGTGGGTGTATATAACCTGGGCCTTCCTTTTATCACCATTTTTCTTGACACATCCTTTTAACTAACTCCACAAATTATCCTAGATATATTTTGCTCCAAAAATTTCAATTTTCTACAAAAATAGCAAAATAATTTGTTTTCCAAAATCAAATGCAATTAGTCCAACTAATGTAATTAATGCAAGAAATCACATAAAATTGAACTATCTAAGAGCACAAATTTCATGCAAATCACTCATTGGTGGATTTGACTAACAACGAACAAGAAAATTAAGAAGTATCAAATGACATGTTGAAGAGTGAAATGAGCATTTCTAAATCTTTAAATTCATCGATTTGTACTTTATTTGCTAGTGATGTCTCTATTAGTTTAATTTTATCTCCTGAGAACTTTGACCATAAGAAAGAAGTGGAGAAAAGCTTCGGCATCCTTGGGGTAAAAGAAAATGAATGGAGGAAGAAGATGAAAAGATATGTTTAGGAGAAGTCATGCAAGAAAGACGTGGGTGATTGGTCCGCATTTCATGAGAGGCTCCAAAAGTTTAAAGCTTAAAGGATGAAGTATATTGGCAAGAAAGACCAATGCCCTTGGCCATTCTGATGAGGAAAGTTTGACATCGATCAATAACTTCCAGTAAATAACATTAAACTTAGTGTAAATGGGAGACAACTTATTTTTTATTGCTTTCGCTTATTTTATTTTTAGTTTAGCTTGCTCTTAATTTTTCTTAAATATGTGGTGCCTAGGAAATAGAGAAAGCATGGATGCCCGATATGATGAATTGATGCAAAAAAACCAAGGGACAAAATAGTTGTGGCTTCTCAATCTTTTTGTATGCTCACTTGATGGAAATAGTTTTAGGTGACATATTTACTCCTAATTTTTGCGTTCAAGTAGATAATTTCATTTAAGTTTGGAGTAGGGGATTTTATTTTCTTTATTTTTTAGTGTGTTTATCTTGATTTTAATTGCACTATTGTTCCTCATTTTTTCTTCATTTTTGGAGTTCAGATTTTGTGGCTTATAATTTTGAGGCTTAAATAGTGATGATTGTAGGTTTTTGAAGTTGTTAAGATATTTGTTTATATATTTTTTGAAAATATCAAAGCATAGGATTACATGTATTTAGACTAACCTTGCATGTACCAAAATTGGAAGAATTAAATTTTTATAGTTGTAGATTTGAAGTCTGCAGCTGTACTTAAGTTTACAATCGAAGAAGCCTACAGTTGGAAGACAAAGTTACAACTAGAAGACAAAAGTTACAATTGAAGTTAGAAATTAAAGACCTCAATAATTGGTGAATAGAACCTAATCTTGCCTAGATGATTGAAGTACTAATAATGCACTCACTCACAAGAAATGGAGATTTTAAAGCTAGTTGTTTAACTCAAAGCCAAGGAAGATTAATTATTATTTTGATAAATAATACTAAAAAACAAATAGTATGGTTACAGGCTGAAAGAAGACAAGAGGAATTTAATGTCAAGGAGAAGAGCTTTGAATGAGAGGATAGTTCAAATTCAAAGTTTCACAACGGATACAAGCTCAACCTCCATTATAAATAGAGGATCAACATAAGGAGAATAACAGTAACAGCTCAAAATCTTTTAAGTATTCATCTACGAGCAAACCTACAGCCAACTATCCTTAGAACAATTTTAGTTTATCATATTTCAAAGAATAATTCATAGGATAAGTGTGCTAGGTTCTTCTTATAGTTGAATCATTTCTTTGTTGTTTCCTCACTATTTTTATTGCATTTTTATTTTTTATAGATTTTCATTTTATCTTTATTTGGTTTTAAATCTTAGTAATTAAAGTTCATTTGGGTGATAATTCTTGTGAATTTCACTAGAACTAGACTTTATGTGTGAGGACTAGATTTTGGGAGAAGTTTTTTGTACTGTATGATCTGTGTGAAGCAAGAAGTCTATAAGACTTGCCAAAGGATTATGCACCTTATGATGTAACAGAAGACGTAGGAGGATTACACTACCTCAAATCACTATAAATATCTTGGGCATTTTAATTTCTGTTACATTTATCTTATTCTCTTATTATGTGCATGAACTCTGTTACAATCAATAGACTTTCAGTTGTAGATTCTTATAATCACTCAGCCGAAGACTTGGTGTTCAAAGAATTTTTCATTCACAAATACACTTTTCACTTCACTTGGATCTCTAAATACACTTTCAATAGTGTGAGAATCCACTCTAAAAATTGAATCTACAAGGTTAAGCTTTTAGTCCTAAAATTGTACTATCTATTTTTATTTCTCAAGGCTTCCACTATAAACTTGAAAATCTATAATTGAGTATTTTCGTCATAAAATTTGTAGTCTTCCTATTTTCTTAAGGTACTGAGTAATGCTCTACCCAGATTTAGTTTATAAACTTATTTAATTATTATCATAAGGTCTATTTATCCCCTCTAGACCTTCACCACTGGGGACCAACAAAAGTCTAGTTGAGCTTGTTGGTGTTGATTCATCATATCTTGTTTAGTTGTTTATGTGAAGATTATGTTTGATCTTGTGCCCATTGTTCATGATTAAACAAGCTTTAGAGTTTTTTAAACTTGCATGTATTTGGATCTATTTTCTTTTTTATGCGTGTCATTCATGCTTATGTGCTTTAGAACTTGTCAAGTATCTTATTTGAGGCTACTTTTAGTGTGAAAGTTTAAAATTTGATATGAAATCATCTTTGATTTGAAAAGCTAGTTAGACGTATTTTTTCATACCAAATAGA
Source organism: Prunella vulgaris (assembly GCA_026898435.1). NCBI lineage: Eukaryota > Viridiplantae > Streptophyta > Magnoliopsida > Lamiales > Lamiaceae > Prunella > Prunella vulgaris. The sequence continues at coordinate 2,844 of JAPKLY010000975.1, forward strand.
AATTTTTTTTGTAGTTAGCCAATTTGAGCCCCTTTTTTTTTTGCAAAATTACAAGATTTAGCAAAATTATCCTTTTTAATTATGTTTAATTGTCCATATAAACTAGTGGAACTTCAATATTGATAATGAGGTTGAATTGTGTTTAAATGTAAATTTCATGGATGAAATGGTTTGACAGTTAAAAGATTGAAAAAAAAATGAGTAGGAAAAAATGAATTGTTAAGTAGTACAAGGTAAAAAATTGAGTTGAAATGAAAAGAATTGAAAACTTGAGAAGGAACTCTCTTTTGGGATATTTTGAGTTGTTTAGATACAGATCCCATAACCCCTTAGTTTGAAAATATGATTCTGCCTAAGTATAGTTTCAGGATTGTATAGACTCAGGAATAGTTCAGGATAGGATTAGACTTGTTTTATATACACAGGTACTCAGTTCAGTGGGACCATCCTAAAGGCTAAAGTCAGAAGGAGACGTCCTGAAGATCGAAGTTAGGAAGAACCATCCCTGAGGACAGTATGCTCAATGAAGATCAAGCACAAGTAAATTTTCCTGAAGCTGAGATCCTGAGAAGATAATCCTTGAGATGATCGTTGCTAAAGAGATCGATCCTGAGAAGCAATCCTGAGGAAGACCACTGATAGAACTCTACTGACTTTTCTAAGCGCAGTCAGGACAAAGCCTATTAAGTGAAGGCGGAAGTAACCTGAGTAATCAAATTGAGTGTTCATTCTATTGACACTTGTAAGTCCTGACAGAAAATGTTACTGACGTTTGGGACTTAGCATTTATGCTAAAGGACTGAGGACAAAGAGAATGTTAGACTTGAATAAAGACAAACATTTTACCTGAGTTAAAGTGCGACTTACTCGGAGTAATTAATGTGCGATGAAGCATAAAGTCTTGTCAACAACTAGCCGTTTGAAAAGCAGCCAGTGAGATGAAGACACGTGTGTACGGAGCTGACTCTCGTATTTAATGATCCAAGGTCCGCAGGCGGCGCCAGAAGACTTTCACCAAAACAACATGGTGAAAAGTAAATGTCTATTCCTAGGCTGCTACCTATCTAAAATAGGAAGATTTGTTTTGATCTTCTCCAACGGATCTATTACAAATCTCACTATAAATACAGAATATCTAGCACCAAACAAGGTTACGGAAAATTTTGAAGTCGAGATTAATCAAAGATCCAAGCGCTCAAAGCATTCAAGCATTAAACACACTACAAATTATATTTCCCTAGTGTTGATAGAATTTGTTTTTTTGTTTAGCTTAGAGTGATAACTCATCTTTAGCATTAGATTTGTTTATAAGGGTTATCATACCATTAGTTGGAAAACTAAAAGCTAAACCAATGTAAGTTGTGAGTTGGTGAAGTGGGAAGGACTGAGACTTGTAAAACTACCCAGAGGTTGAATTCCTTAGAAAGGAAGGAGACTGCTCGTGCACTTTGGCACGTATAAAAACAAGATCCAATCCTAAGAGTGGATTTCTCCTATTAAATCAGGTCGTGGACGTAGGAGCTTGAGTCTCTGAACCAAGTTAAAATTCTTGTGTGCTGATTTACTTGTCTTGCATATCTTAACTGTAATATCATTAGATTGGGAAATCATTCAGCATTGCTTTAAAAGTCAAGAAGAATCAATCTTCCTGAAGTTGAAATCTGAGCACAATCCCTTAACCACCCTTTCAATAACTAAGCTAAAAACACTTTCAGTAAAACACTTAAAACGAGTATATTTCAGGGCTCATACTTCCGCACTTAAAAGATTGGTTGGATAGCTATCCAACTAACCAACTTCTCAGCAGTCAGTAGGTGGGTTATCTTTACTGAGCTCACTCTTAGCACATTTTAGGATTTAGTGTATCTTATTCCGGAGTCTGTCAGTCTTAAGGACTCAGTCTCAGTGAGCATTCTCAGTTCATAGCTGACTGAATCCTAAGGAGTATAATTTCCTGAAAAAAGAAAATTTGTTATCAGTGTATTTCCCCCCATACACTGATTCAGACTCGTTTGGGGAACAACACTCTCTTTTGTATATCTATTTGATAGAGTTTAAAATTCAGTTGTTCGATGGAATTGGTGAAGAAAGTTGTGCGTGAAAAATAAGAACAAGTTAATTATTGGAGTTTGAGATTTTGAGTTACAACTTGATCGATTCCGGCTTTTCTCTTTTAGAGTGTAGAGATGTCCTGTGCATCTTGATCTCTCGTTCCGATATTTTATGAATTACTTTATCCAAATTTTTCTACCTCAACCAAAGAGGCAATGTTAAAAACTGAATGAAAAGTTGTTATTCATTTATTAATTGATCATTTTATTTGTTGTGGAGAACTTAGACTACTGCCAAGCTTATGGTGGTTCACTTATATGAATTGGTTTTTGAGAGCATACATGTCCAATATACAATTTGAGTGAAAAGTAAAACACCTACTTGAGAGAAAATTGTAAATTGAAAACTTATCATGCACTGATTTGAACATAACTTGTAAATTTGCTAGTTGATTGGTGTATCAATGATTTTGCTATATTGAAAAAACTTGATAATTGTTTATCTTATCCTTGTGTGAATTTTTTTTTCATTCCTCCAACTGATTTTATTTCTCTTTTGTTGCTCGGGGACTAGAAACACTATGAATTTAGAAAGATGATTAGTGTGACAATTGCTTAAAATTTGTGTACTTAATTTAATTAATTTAATAGAATTTCTAGCATTGTTTATACTAAATTGACTATTTGCACTTGAAATAAAAAAAGGTATATATTTTGCTATTTTTGTACGTGAAATGTGAGATTTTGGAATAAAATACCAGTATTTTTGATCATTGATTGAACAAGCCCGTTCAACTAGTTGAACTGGTCATAAAACTTGTCCGATTAATCTCTGAAAATCGTTTTTACGGTTGAACAGAAAAAACCTGATCAAAACCAGCTAAAATTAGAAAAAATCGATTGAACCGATATGTTTTTATATTTATTTTTAATTTTTTTATTAAATTAAATTGTGAGAACGTGTCAACCCCAAAATTAATTTATTCTATAATTTTATATTTTAAATTTTCAAAGTAATATAATAATTTGAGACTTTACTTGCATGCGTTATGAAACATGTCATGGATTGTAATCTGATGTTATAACCAGTATTTTGATTTTGATTGTTTATGATTCCATTTTGTTTATTTCAATATATAACTCATAATTTATTAAAATTTTATATGAGAATATTTAAATTTTTTTATATATTAATATAACATATATAATATTAAAGAATATAAGTCAAAATGATTTTAACGATTAGACTGTCGGTCCAACCAGTTGGACCAGTTAAACCGATAGTTGGTGCTCTGTCCAATTTAATTACTTATCCAATTATGAAAACACTGCAAAATACGTGACTACACTTATTAAATCTATCAAAGAAATAAACTAAAAACAAATCATGAATATTAGAAAAAAAATAGAAATGGGCTCATGAATAATTATTGAGCCCACATTTTAGCCCAAGAAGTGCATGATGTCCCCAATTTTTAGAGAGAAAGTTGAAGCCCAACTAAAAGGGCTTAATTGTTTGATACCAAACAATATGCTTGTCACTATAGGATTATGCCAATGTACAGTATTAGGATTTTATCGTACTTGAAGAAGTAAAAATATTTTTACAAAAACAAGTCACTGAGTATTGATAAAAACCCGGACCTTATCAGCTAAATAATCCTCAATTTTAGATTAGGTTCAAACTATATAGCCCTTCAATATTACCAGATACACCTATATTGCTAATTACTTTTATAAAAAAATTATTTTAATATATATCTTTCAACCCATCAACTTTATTTTCTTCTTTTTCCCATTTTTCAACCGCACAAAAATTTTCTTAAATTATGTGGATCAATATCTAAGTCTCTGTAATAATTTTATAGTCTCTACAAATGTTTTTTTTTTTTTAACATCGAATAATGAATTGATGGAAGGCGGTGGCGGCAAATAAAGAAAAACATGTATTTAACAATAATTTTTTTATAAATATATTAAAATTAATGTATATTATAAGTAAAATAGATATTTGATACAATAATTAAAATCTTATTTTATAAAAATAGGTAAAATAGATATTTGATAATGCACATAGGTGTATCTCATAAAATTGGAAGGATACAAAGTCGGGCCCTTTAGATTAATACATAAAATTAGTGGATCAGCCTTTAATCCACAAGGTTTAGAACCGACTATGTCGTCATAATGTTTTATATTACTAAATTGTGAAATGCATAAATTAAATATTATAAATTTTAAACACAAAATTATATAATAGTATTACAATAGATATTTAAATTAAATTAACTAAAAACTTTGAGATGTTGGGTATACCTTATATCCAATTTTTATTTTTAAATCAAATATTTTTTTATCAACAAAAAAAACTATAAAATTAATTTATTTTATCCATATATCTACCAATTAATTTTGTTAATTTTTGTTTTTACTTCTCTTTTTTAATATGAATTAATTATATTGTATGCGTGGGTATATTAAAATATTTAATCAATCAAACAATTAAAGGCAGTAAATAATTACTTTAAAAATATTAAAATATATATTTTGGATCTAATTTTTTATATTTACAATGTATATATTATATAGAAATTTGAAAAAATAATTATTTTAATATATCATATTTTAAAAATTATTTAATAATTTTAGAATAAAACAAAAAGAGTAAAGATAAAATTAACTCACACTTTTTACAAAATTTTTAATAGAAAGCGACTCTCATTATCGTACCATAAAATAAATACACCCCACTTGCTATAATAATAAGTACTCCATCCGTCCCACAGGAATTTGCACACTTTCCTCATTTGGACGTCCCATGCAAATTTGCAGACTATTAGAAAAGAAAACATTGATTTACGTGCACACTCACAGACATATTTACATATTTACTCATATGTCACTACTTTATATATAAAACATATTTTCCTTAAAAAAATGTGTCATCCCGTATGGTGCAAATTCCTACGGGACGGAAGGAGTATAATTTTTCTCACTTTCTACTTATATATATATATAGATTATTCCATTTCTTTTTAAGTTTTTTTATTGGATTTATTATAAATAGGGACCAGTGGATTACCGAAACCACAAATAGGGACTTTTCATATTTGAAATTACAGGGAGGGGCAGAAAAACTACAGGCATGAGCAAAATGGATTGAGAAATTACACTGTTACTTTTTATGACAAAAAGCATAAAGTTATCTTAAAGCCTACTCCATTTTATAAACTAGGAGGTCCGTTTTTTTTCTCCATACCTACAGACTCTATTGTATAGGCAAGACTAGCTTATTTATTGCAAGTTCAATTTTTCTTCATTCCTACGGGCAAAATTTTTTATAGAGGGGAGTAGCTTTCTCCTTCACGCCTCCTTTCTCAGAGCGAGTCTCAAGATGGGAATTCAAAATTCAAATCCTACACGTACCACACGAACACCGTAAGTTACCGTCCCCAAATCGAGTCTCAAGCTAAGTTTTGGAATTCAAAATTCAAATCTTACACGAACCACAAGAACACCGTCTGCCCATTATTTTATGCTCATATCAGAAGTAACGTATTTCATTTCCGTTTCTTTTACTGTCATGGAGATTATACTAACATTAGTCTTTAATGGCTAGTGCAGGCCTTTCGACATTAACATGTGTTCAATGTTTGCTGCTTTATTAAACAATTTGTGTCGCTTGTGGCTGGAGATTTTATTAGCCCAATTTAAGTATAGTTATTATGTTGGTTCAATTTCTAATTGTGTTATTGATTCTGAGTATGATTATTTCAATATGGTATCAATTTGCAAGTTTACTTCTCAAAAGATTATTTCTGTTGATTTTTCTCCAATCAACAACCACATTTTGTCTAACAGCCCTTGTGATCGAATTTTTGAAACGCACAACGTTAATAGTGATTCTGGTACATCTCATATGGTTTATCCAAATGAGTTAGTGGATGTGACTTTAGACCAACGTCAAGGCTCAGTCGCCTATTCATTAGCTAACAAGAAAACTAAACAGTCTAAGTTGCCATTTAGGAGTGTCAAGTCTATTAGAACATTAGCTAATGTTAACTGTCTGTCTGATCAAATTGATTATCCATCTTATGATATAGCTCCTACTGTTAGTAAGAAACCTCTATTGTCTGATTTGTGGCATGACGTGTTTAAAGATGGTATTGGTTGTATATTTAAGGAGGGTGAGCATGGTTTTAGGGCAACTCTGATAAAGCATTCAGTGATGCTAGGTTACAGTTTCAATTATATTAAGAACAAACCAGGATACATCCATGTAGTTTGTAGTGCCAAATTGTCTACAAATTGTGAGTGGTATATTAGAGCAAGGTGTCAAAAAGTTATTTTTTATTTTGAGATATACAAAGGGGTTTTCTCACACAGCTGCTTAGGCAAGATTAACTTGACAGAGAAGAACCGATTTGGTCCTAAAGTTATAGGTCAATTGATCGAGGATGAATTAAAATCGAAGATTGACTTAGGTGGATGTAGAATCGTAGATATTATGAAGACCAACTATGGCGTAGATATACCGTATTACAAAGGTTGGCGATCTGTTGAGGGTGCTAGAGAACAGGTGTTTGGAAACTATAGTACTTCTTATCACAATCTTCGTTGGTATGTAGATGTTTTTATTCGAACAAATTCAGGTATACCTATGCAATAGTATTGCTCTTTTATGTTGTGAATAGGTATGTGTGTCGATGACCGATCATACCAACTGTCCATCATTAACTTCTTTTTATTTATATTATTTTTTCATTGTTGTATTATATAGGTAGTATATTAAATCTAGAGGTAAATACGTTAAACTGTTGTTTTGAACGTGTATTTGTTGCATTCAAAGCATGTTTGGATGAGTTCAAACATTGTCGTCCGATGATGTTCCTGGACGGTACATTCCTCCATGGACGTGCCAAAGGTATCCTTCTTACAGCAACAACAAAGGATGGCAATAATGGTGAACATCTAGTTACATGTTAAACGTAGATTGTTGTTTTACACAGTTAGAAAGATATAATAATGAATCAAAATTGCTCATGTGATCTTTCAGGTCTTTTTCCAGTTGCTTTTGCAGTTGTTTCATCTGAGAATACATTTATTTGGGTATGGTTTCTTGAAAAACTAAAACTAAATTGCACACATGAAGTGGAGATCATTTACATATCAGATCGTAATTGTGGCCTAATGTCTGCATTCCCAAAGATTCTCGATCAACCTAGGCATTATTTCTGCCTCTTTCACCTTATGTGTAGTCTAAGGGGTAGATTTTCCAGTACCGATTGTAAAATGAATCGGTATAAAATTGTACAATTATTCAGGGAATGTGCTTATGCACCAAATATCCGTATTGTCAATCAGAAGATGCGGCTTTTGAAAGAAGTTGGTGGAAAAAAAATTGAAGATTGGTTATCTCAATGTCCTTTTGAAAAGTGGGTTGTCGCTCACTCACCGAACATCACAAGATATGGTGAGATGACATCCAATGCTGCAGAATCCTATAGTGCATGGCTTAAAGAAGCACGTGGTTTGCCAATAACTCAAATGATTGACCACATACGTCAAGGTAATTTTCTTTTAGAAATCATCTATTTCCCTATAATCAAAGTAAGTATTGATTTCCATTTGTATGTGCATGTGTAGATTTATCTAGGTGGCACTTGGAAAGAAGAGCCGAAGGCAGTGAATGGACATCTTATCTATGTCCAAACAAGCATTCTTTGTGGGCATTTGAAACAGAAATGTCACGTTCATGGACTACTCATTAGCGTAGAAATTGTAAGTAGAAGTGAGATCTTCACCCTCAGTTGTTGTTGATCTCAAAAAAAGAACTTGTTCATACGGTGGATGACAGAATAATGGATTTCCATGCTCTCATGCTACTCTTTCTATTCTAAAGCATGAAGGATCTGTGGAACAGTATGTGGAACATTATTATTCAACAAGTTCTTATCTCAAATGTTACAGCTATGATATCAGCCCAATTCCTGAGACAGAAAAATATGGATTTGTTCAAGGATCTACAGCTGACCATATCCTTCCTCCAATTTTGAAAAAACCTCCGGGTCGACCGAAGAAGAATCGAATACAGTCCTATGGAGAGATTCCAAAGTCATTAAAAAAAAATCAATGCAGTAGCTATAATGTTATTGTAGTTATTTATTTTTGCTATTGGTTTTGGATTTTGTTATATTTTCAGATGTTGTCAGAATTTGTGTATATATCAGTAATCGTGTGATGACAAGAAACACATGGTTTGTAAAATTTAAGCAATTGGCATTTGATTTTATCTATATCTGGATTACATAGACCACGATTTCAGTAATATTTATCTGATTCATTTGTTCGATTTCATTGTAAGATATACCACTTTTTTTATTAGATGTGGTATCCTGATGAATTGTGAACTGTACTTTTACTTGCGGTTTAAATTGCAGATATTCACAATGTACAGGCCTAAGTATTAATACCTTTCAAATTTAGTATAATTCATATCCTTTTTTTCATCTATTTTAGTAAACTGTGGTTTTCAAAACTAAATCAAAACTGTAATGTACAGGCTATGTAGGAACAGAGGGTTGTGTGAATGAATTTCAGATGTGCAGTTATGTGATAAGTACCTTAAATTAAATAAAAGTATTGCATAGCAATATATCAAACACTTCACGTAGTAATACAATACTATAGTAGAAGGTACAATACTAATAGGAAAAGAAAGGCCCCTGTTTTATCCTTGGAATGTACATATGCAGGGGGTCGATTTATATACCCCCTTGCTGTCAAAATACAGTGATATTGTAAATACAAATAACAAATTGTACCTTTCAGCAAAATGAACACTAATATCCCTACTAATACAGTTAATACATTTGACAGAAACAAAGTTTTTACAGTGATTATGTATTTCTTCTCCTCGTACTCTGATCAAATATCCGTAGTCTCATTTTTTAGAATCTGTTCTTCACCTTCTCCTATTTCTTCTTCCCACTGAGGGATACACCAGTGTGAGAAACCATGTTGTTCACAATTGTAATAAAGACGACCTGGATTCCTCGTAGTCTCGCTAACTATAATCCAAGCTCATAGAATACACTTCCGGTAACACGAGTTTGAGTATCGTGGATATGAAGTACGGCTTGTTTGCTGCGTTGAAGAAGACATTATTCAATTTTAAGGTTTTTGTGGACAATACGGCAAAGATATGGTAGGTGTATGAAATTTATAAATTAGTTCATGCCTAATACGGATTCATAGGTATACTGCATGTTTGAAGCTAAGTCCCACAACTATAAATACCGACCCAATTGTTATTATAATATAATAATCCCTGTTTCAGAGGCCCAACAAATATAAATATCGGTCCAAAAAAAATATATGTAGTCCATAAGAGATCAAACATCAATTAAGTTTGGCCCAAGCCCATACTTCAGGTGCTATTCCCAATACTATATTGTTGTAACAAATAAATGCTCAATACTACATATGTGTATGGTATGTATAGTATTGTACCGTCTATCGTATTATATATGTTATTTTCTAGATCCAATATTTTACCTATTTTTTTAGATAACAAATATTATAATACGGTCAAAGGGGATGTAGACAACAAGAAGACCCGATATATTATATGAAGTGGGGTTCTTGAGAATAAATAATTGAGACTGGTCTTATTTTTATGTATGATAGTAATCAATATAGTGCCATGAACGTTGTCAACAAAATTAAATCATATTTTTTTTGCTGAACCCCATTTATAATAAGTTACATCTAAAGATTATTTATGAAATTGTTTGAGATTGCCAGATATTAGTATAGTATGAGATTGTTTGAAACCATTTTTAATTAAATTAAAAAAAATGGGTTCGTTTGAAATAACATGAGTTTGCCTTGATATGTAAACTTATTTTTAAAGCAAATATATCATATTTTATTAATTTTATTTTAATAGATTCTGAATTAATTTTTTATAAATTAGTAATTTTTATCCCGCATCAATACTCAAATTGATTACAAATTGAATTATTAATTGACCAACACATTATGCCACGTATTCAATATTGTAGGAATAACTTGAAGTACAACTGTTTAAATATAGTTGACCCCAAGTAAAAAAACGTAACCATTCATGGATATACACGTCAGATCATCGTCTTCATTTTCATTTCCCTGCAATTCTCCCGCGTTAGAATGCCAAACGGCGCCTTAGTGAAATACACTTTTTCAAGGCAAACTGTCTCATCAAACAATATATATCTGATCTTAGGGATATCCTATCACATTTAAAGCACACAGCTCAGAAACCCTGAACTTGAAAATATCTTCTTCTCTCTTCTCTCTCTACAACATCAATGGCGAGACGCAACAACCTTCCTCCGTCTATCTTTCTCGGCAGAACTACCTTCCCCGATGAAATCATGATGGACATTCTTGCTAGGGTACCACCCAAACCTCTCACAAGAAAGAAACTGGTTTCCCGCTTGTGGGAGAATCTTATCTCCGATCGTCATTTCATAGGTGTACAGCACCTCAAAATGATGAAGGCTCAAAATCAGTGGGGGTTTGCGCTGCAGTCTCACATGGGTTTTTACCCACTGTGCTACGAACCCAACTTCGTCGATGAGGAAGGCAACCGGAGAAATATCCTTGAAGGAGATCCGGAGGTAAGCTGTATTGCCAGTGCAAATTCCTTTATTCTGTGTGCTGACATTGCTGATCACTTTTGGGTGAGACACCCTACCTCTAACACGAATTTTGAGATCCCTACTCCCAAGATCATCTGGCCTGAGGAGTGCGACTTTGCAACTGCATATTTTGGTCTTGGTTATATGCCTGAGACCCAAGAGTACAGGGTTCTTAGGGCTCTGATTTTCAGCACCTTCAAGAATTTCTCTGATGTCAAGTGTTATTCATCCATATCTAAAACTTGGACTGATTTGGGGATGTTTCCTTTTGATTACCTTATTTGGGCTCCTGGTGTATGGGTTGGATGCTGCGTCAACTGGCAGATCTCTCATGGTTTTCACACCCAATCCATTGCATCATTTAACTGCAAAGACAGCAGTTGGAGGCTGATCTCGTTGCCAAAAGAAAGAAATCTCGTTCGGAGGTATGGAGAGCTAGCTGCAGTAGATGATGACAAGTTGGTGTTGTACAACAGTCTTTGTCACGGCTTTGATGATCTTGAAGTATGGATTCTTGAAAACTACAATGATGATTCTTCCTGGAAGAAGAATGATTTCGAGCCCGGATATCCCCGTGGTGAACACGAACTCATCCTTGGCATCCAGTCCTTGCAACTTCTGAGGCCCGAAAGGAACGTTTTGTTGATGCGCGTTGAACCTTCTGGCCGTTTTGTGGAGTACGACATTGAGAGCAAGGCCTACACAATGGTTCATACACCCATTTTCGAGCCAGAATGTTGCTCTGTTTTCCCGTTTGTTCAGAGCCTGCTGCCACCAGTTTAAGCCTTTATTTATGCATGCCATATTTATTCCTGCTTTGTTATATGTAGTATATATCTGTTGTAAGTGTTAAGCTAGTAATATCATGGGGCATGAAAGGTTTGAAACAATGTGTTGTTGCTGGATTTGTTTTGGTCGTTTGATTCTCCCTGTTAGTAGTATGTTTCTGGGACAGAGGATGGGAGCTTTTAAAATGACAATGATTGGGTTTTTTTGTGGATGTGTTTTATGTATTCTATTTATGGACTTCCCGGCGAAGTGTGTAGGAACTATGACTACAGATTTATGGTTGTAACTTATTTACCATTAATGCTTAGGGTGGTATTAAATGTTCCAATTAATGTTAGTGTATATATTGCAAATTGTCATTTATTACTTGTTGTTATTTGTTTTCAAGTTCAGGGTATTTGTTATTATGGGGACGATAGGGGTTCTGCATTAAACTTAGATACTTTCAACTGCTTTTTGGAATATTCTGATGCTGACTGGTGTTGGTCCCATATGTAATATATAATGTGCATGTGTTTTTGTCAGTCATGTATCACAGACAGGCATAAAAGTATTGTATTAACTCAGAATAATATGTAAGATATAAAAAAGTATTGACCTAACGCACTGTCTATAGTACACAAGGTTTGCTAGGCACATGTCATTGTACTGTAACTTTTAAGCTAGATAAATGTTTCACCAACAGTACACCATACACTTATCCAGAATATCCCAAAAAGTATTGTTTGCACTATCCTTAAATGGCAATCTTGATATAACCCATGCTAAATAGCAATAGTCGTGTAAAAGTTGTTAGGAATTTATACGCACACACACGATAACGAAAAAAATAACACGAGATTTGTCTACCCAGTTCGTCTTGTGACTACGTCTGGGGGCGATGCCAAGCCAGGTTTTTCACTATATGATTTTCTGATACAGATTACAATAAGAGGATATCAATATATAAACAGCATTCGCCCTAACCCTAAGCCCATTAGGATCAACTGGGCCGAAGCAAAAAAAATGGGCCCCAAAAGTTGGATTGCCGTTATAGGGCTCGTGATTCAGTCAATTTAGACTCCACACTCCAACAAAAGTGGGTGAAATTAGTTTTGGAATTTAATTAAGATGATTTTAATTACTTTCTTTGACATAAGAATATATGCCCATTTGTTGAGTCGGGACGTAACAAGCTAAATTGTAAGTGATATTGCAATAATCCACTTTATATCATGCTAATAACCATTTATAGTAAATTTGTCGTATATGTATTCTCTCCATCCACTATGCTACCTGGAGGAACAATTGATAGCAAATCAAAACATAACATGATAAGAAAATTAATGCAATATTAAATGATGCAATGACTACCTTCGTTCGGTGGAGTTTAATACTAAAATGAGATTTTCATTCAATATTGCTACTGATATAATTAATTTGTTTATGTAGCTGTCAACATTACATAGAAAAGGTGATTTGATATTATATCAAGCACAAATGCCCCACACATACCATTCATAGTTTAGTGGAATGATAACTACTTTAACACATGTTTCCATCCAACACAAGGGGCCAAAAAAATTAAATTCTCCCATCATAATACAATTCTTGTTAGGACTAAACTTGCACTCAAATAATCATTCTCTCAAAAACCAAGACACCATCCTCTCACGATAATCCCCAGACGCAACAACTGTAAAAACCTTTCTTACAGATCCAGTTTTGTTAATTTCATTCTCCATGTTATGACAAACAATAACCCCACAATCAAGTGATGTGGGTTCTTGCTGCAAGCATGGGCAGGAAATTGGTGGTCTCTGTAGGTAATTAACTTGCAAATCTCTCTTGAATTCAACACACTTGGTAGCACGCAATTTCAGCAGCTTGTTTACATAATCCACCTGTGATAAAAAAAATATTATCGTGTTAGAAGCATCAGTCATCAATTTGGTCTTATATTCGATATATGAATTAGAAATATTTATTTGTTCTTTGCATACTAACCACAATCTTGGACCGTTCCAAGTGAATGTCTTTTGAACGATTGTTGCGTGGTGCATTTGAGTTGAAGAAACTCCACGTGCTGTTTTTCAAGTCCAGCTTCAACAAAGTCCAGTGGTCACCAAGACTAACATTTGATGCGTCATATTCTCTAGTCAGTAGTGGAAACAACAGTACAACTTTACATGAAATTGTCTCAAAACGTTGATAAACCAAAGCAGTCAAGCTTCTGCTGCTTCCACTCTTGTTAGCAGTAACAAGTTCCTACATAACGAAATATATAATTCCAATTCAAAAACCAATTGTGATAAAATTTCTTGTGTAAAATAATAAAATATTATTAACACTTGAAATTGATATACAATGATTCATTTCTTGAACATATTGGGTTCTCTCTCTAGTTATGATCCTCTGATTCTCCTTCAATTTTGACTCGGCTTTGGTCTTGTTTTGACTTTGACTTGATTTGACATGAAACACTTGATCCAAGGACCGTCGTCTTATTTTGGATATAGCGAGGTCTTTGAAGATTTTGGTGAAGAATGCTTCATATTTGACGAAGAACGATCTTCAAATCATCGAATCTTGATTTGAGATGGAACACTGGATCGGAGGGGTCTTGGACCTTGATCTCTGATCGGAGTGTGTTTGTGTTTGAATTTTGTGAAGAACAGCTTGAAGGCGGCGAAGAACGCTTGGAGTCTTCAAAGTTAATCTTCAAGTAAAAACGTCTGATTAGAGAGATTCGCTCCTTGTTTCTGATCGAAGAATGTTTCTGGATGAATTTGGCGAAGAACGGTTGAAGTCGGTGAAGAACACTTGTTGATCTTCAAGGTGTTCTTCAAGAAAAACGTCTGATCGGAGGGATTTTACCTCTTGTCTTGGATCAAACGATGTGTCTGGAGGATTTTGACGAAGAACGACTTGAATCTTCGAAGAACTTCTTCAGATTTTGTGAAGAAGGCTTGAATCTTCGAAGAGCTGGATCGATAGATCTTCTTAGCTCGCAGTTTTGCTCATCGAGAGGATTGCTGCTGTTCGTTGCTCGTTCGTCAGAGTCTTCGTTGGGTGTGGACCACTCGAATGATCATGAAAGGCCCCTATTTATAGGGTGAAGAGTGAAGAACTTTCCTTTCTTGCGCTGACACGTGGCGCTATCCAGTTGGCTGATGGTGATTTGATTGCCGACATTTACGAATCTACCAAATTTAGCTTGATTGATTTCCCCCGTCTTCATAAATAGGGCAAATCAGTCATTTATTGTCATTTTCGAGTGCTGGGAGACCCGTAATTTAATAACGACTTGTATCATGTACAATAAATATCATTTTACTATTTAATTCGAGAATTAATTTGATAAATCCTCAAAATTAAAATAGTAGTATATGTTGATATTTATTTAATTTATACACGTGTCATTATTTAATTGGGTAGCAAAATTAATTTGCTTACTAATGCCCCCTCGTGCTTTGTTCACTGTCATTTTTTGGACTTGGAGTGAATGAAGCACGAAATTTTGAATTCCTCATTTGAGTTTGAATTTTGGAGGAGTGTCTATGTGTGGGCCGGCCCAATAAATTTCATCAGGCAATTTCGATACAAGAGATTATTTGGATGACATCAAATTAGATTTATTTATTTCATTTGAGCCCAAAATCCCTTTTTATTTGGGCCATATTTTTAAGTTCAAATATATTTTGGAGCCCAACTTTCCCTTTTCTTTTGTCTTGAGCCCAACTTCATCAATTTAGCATAATTTGGTTTACTTCAAATTCATGATCAATAGGAATATTCAACTGGCCGAAAAGATAGGGAATTTAACTTTGGAAATTTTCCATTTCCCCAAAGTTTCTTTCGATGATTTGTTGGAAACAAATCAACTCACAATCTTTCCATACTCAGTACTGGGTTGACATTATAACAATGTATCCGGTGTTCTGCTTTTATATTCATTCACAAATAGAAGAATTGCAGAAGAATTTTGCAGTGCATCCCACAGCGAGAACTTCAAAGGTAATAACTTGTTTCTCTTAAATTCTTCTTTTTTTACCTTTAAGCCTCTTTTTTTTGACAACCGGCAATTTGTGAAGGAAGGCAGCGGTTTGATAATCCATTGAATGAAGAAATGTGCGCCGACTTTAAGTTTCTTTGTGCCGTGGTAGCGGGTTTCTGGTACCGGAGTGAACGACGGCTCTTGGTCGTGAGTGCTATTTTCGCCGCGAATCTGGGCAGTTACCGGGTACAGCTAGCGGCGCAATTCAGCGACGAGCAACAATCGACGGTAAGCAAGGGAAATTCCGGCGGTGATTCCCAGCCATGGCCGTTCTGCGTCGATATGTGATTTGGCGGATCGGCGGCGTGACTCAACGCGACTCCGGCGTGGTAGAACAAGGATGGCGTGTTCGTTAGCCTGGCAACGGTTTTCTGGGATTTCCGGCAGACAGGGGCAGCGTGCGCGACCTGACCCCAGCGCCGAGGGCGGAGGTGTGGTTTTCTAGTGGATCCTCGCAGCGGCGTAAGGCGGAGGCGCGGTTTTCTAGCAGACGGCCGTTTCGGGCTCGCGATCTCTAGGCGGTTACCAGATCAGTGGCACGGTTCCGGGTTTTGCGGCGTGATTTTTCGTCAATTTAACCAACAAGACAACCCGATTTCTGGGCAACTTGACCAACAGGTACGGAAGAACGTGGAGCGTGGACTCGGTCTCCGTCGACACACATCTGGCAGCATGATTGAAGTATTTTCCGGTTGATTTGATCCGTCGGCGGTTGCTTAATTGATGGGGCAAATTATTTGCGCTGGATTTCCTTGAGTGACAGATTTGATTTGGGACTTGGGTTTCTCGGCTTGCCTAATAAACTTTGGCCAATTTTCATAATTTAAAACCTAGATCATTAAATCATGAATTGGGCTTAAATCTTTGTGTTTGCATTTTGGGCCAATCCTCAAACTTATTTTAGGCCACCTAAAAAAATTGGACTTTTAATAAAAGAGGACCTAAAATGAGTTGGAACTTTATAATTAAATTATGAACTCGGACCATGACTTAAAATTTAGATTTTAAGTTAAGTTAGTTAAAATAATTTTAGGATTTTTAGAAATTATATTTTCTAATCCATTAAATTATTTAAATATAACTTTTGCCCCCATAATTTCTCTTTAGCCAATTTTGACCCTCATCTTTTGGTCTTGCAGTTTTTTATCCTTCAACTCCAAACATGGCTTTCTTCAAGACTTCAAAGCTATCATCCGGAGTGCACCGTCTGATTATCCTCAACATTGAACTCAATTGCCACTTGAACATCCTTAGCAGCGAGCTCAACTGCCAAATGTTCATCCTCAACAGTGAGCTCAATTCCCACTTAATCATCCTCAAAAGCGAGGTCAATTGCCACTTGATCATCCTCAATATCGAGCTCAACCACCAATTGATCATCTTCATCAGCAAGCTCAACCGCCACTTGATCATCCTCAACAGCGGGCTCAACCGCCACTTGATCATCTTTATCAGCAAGCTCAAACGCCACTTGATTATCCTCATCAGCAAGCTCAATCGCCACTTGATCATCTTTTTCAGCAAGCTCAACCGCCACTTGATCATCCTCATCAGCAAGCTTAACCGCCATTTGATCATTCTCAACAGCGAGCTCAACCGCCATTTGATCATTTTCATTAGCAAGCTCAACTGTAGACGAGGGGACTTATCTCACATTGAAGAGTGATCTCAAGAGGTCTCATCATCCAAATCATCCAAGTGTGGTTTTGAAGGCAACAAATCATGAAGTTTCTGATTCAAGCAACGTGGAGTCTCTGCCAACACTAGGACAATGCACTCGAGCAAGAGAGGATGGACGATCCTTTAAAGTTTGTTGGTGAGATGCAGCAAGCAGTAGCATCATACCTTCAATCCTAGATGTCACTACTACATTTTTTCTCATAGATAACAGAGCATAGATAACATATATTTCTAAATCCGTTATCTATAGTTCAAATTTCAGTCATATATGTAATGTCTGTTATCTAGTTAGAAATCACTTTGTACCTCCCTACTCATTGCCCTATTCCTCTAACACTCACAATACAATTGATCTGCCATACTCTGAAATCGCCATCGTCTCCGTCCAGAGCGCCGTCGTCGTCGCCCTCAGCGCGAGCACCGTCACCCCCAAGCGCAAGCGCCGTCGCCCCCCAGCGCAAGCACCGTCGCCCTCAGTGTGAGTGTCGTCGCCCTCAGCGCGAGTGCCGTCACCCCCCAGTGCGAGCGCCGTCGCTGTCGTCCTCCAGCCGTCCGCCTCTGCCTCCGCCACCACTGTTCTGCACCAGATATTAATTTATGTTCTCTGTCAATGCTTTCCAATAGGTTATTGTATAAGGTAGAGGTTTCTTCGATCCCTTTTTGGGGCTTCTTGGTGAGGTAGGGTTATTTTTCTTTGTATTGATGTTTTGTGCTTATACATGTGTGGTTGAATCACGTTCTGTTCAGGGAAGTTGGTTTCTGAGTTAAATTTTTAATTCACAGAAGTCGGGCATATATTTTGGGGAGATTCAGCTGTAGGGTTTGTTGTATGTGTCTGTGTTCTATACCCACGTTGTCTTGTGGGTGTGATCGATGATATCTGAGGAGTGCTTAACAGTTTTGTGGGTGGGAATGTAAAGAAGGACAGTTCCTTTAGTTGAATTGGTGTGGCAGGCTACCATTCTTCGAAGTCTAATCTTCCAGCTAAAGGCAGGGTTAACTTTTTGTTTAGAGAGCAAGCTGCTCTAATAGGAATTAGCTGGAGTAATCAAGACATTGTTTGGCATTAGAATTTGTTCTTTCCAAGAACAATAGATCATGTATGATGCTGATGAAAAGAACTGAGCCCACATTGGTTCCAGAATGGTTGAGAGGCTAAGGAAATTTTGCTGGAGGTCGCGCTTCAGTCCATCTCTCAGGTACCATTGCTTGCATGATCTTTCCTACATCTATATACATATTGTGATCTTTACTTTATAACCCCAACCCCAACCCCCCCCCATATCTGCCCTTCTCCTTAAATTGAGAGAAGTGTGTTGAGGCGAGCCCAATCCTTGGTTTCAAGAAAAAAATTTGAACCACTGCCTAGAAGAGTAAAGGACTCCAGAATTAGTGGTAATGGTGTCCTTTCAGGAGACAGCAATCTTAGTTTAGTTCGTAAGGGAGTATTTGAAAAGGATTTTCCATCATTAGGAACCGAAGATAAGCAATGTGTGACTAGAATTAGGAGAGTCTCATCTCCTGTTTTAAGTTCTGCAATTCAGAGTTTGCCCATTGGCAACTCAGGGTTTCTTGGTGGTGAGAAATGGACATCTGCATTAGCAGTGGTGCCTGTTATTCATACAAATAATGGCACAACTCACCCTCATCTAGAACAGAACACTATTTCGCTTTTAAGTTCATCTTCTGGCACTTTTAGTACAATTGGTCTTAATATGGCTGAGGCATTGGCACAACTTGCACCACAGGTTCATGCTAACCCACATGTAATGATTTACAACTCTCTTTATGCTGTTATGCATTCTTGCTGGCACTGAATCAAATTTTAATTTGTACTCTCAAATATATATTGCAGATACCTGATAAGAGTCAGAGACTTGACGACTTGGCTCTTAAGCAGTCAAGACAGTTAATTCCTGCGACACCTCTGATGTCAAAACCCCTGGTAAAAGTAGTTTTTTTATTGCACTCTCTTTTCTGAAGCAATTTAGGTTATTACACGATGAACTTATATTACCAGCTGAAGGCAAAATATAGTGTTACTGTTAGTTGCTTTATATTAAAATGCAGTGATGGCATTTTTAATAATACTATGCCTGGATCTATTTTCTTTCATTAATTGTCTTCTTTTTTTACCAGCTAATAAATTATTGCTTTTATAAGTAAATTTAGCCCATAATTACATTATTGGGCTTGGAGTGACATACAGTTTCAACTCGTGAGTCAAGGAGTTTTAATTTGAAGATAGTTTATACTCGTATTAGGGAGTCTTCAACTTGTAAACAGTTTAATCTCGTGTCAAGGAGATATGATTTGATGATAGTTTATACTCGTATCAGGGAGTGGTCCAAACAGTTTAGGCACGTGTCGAGGAGATATGATTTGAAAATAGTTTATACTCGTATCAGGGAGTCTCCAATTTGTAAACAGTTTAGTCTCGTGTTAAGGAGATACGATTTGAAAATAGTTTATACTCGTATCATGGAGTCTTCAATTTGTAAACAGTTTAGTCTAGTGTTAAAGAGATATGATTTGAAAATAGTTTATACTCATATAAGGGAGTAGTTCAAACATTTTAGGCTCGTGTTGAGGAGCATGGACTTGGAGATAATTGATAGTTTATCATGGAGTAATCCAAACAGTTCAGGCTCGTGTCGAGGAGCATTGACTTGGACATTTGATAGACAGTTTATACTCGTATCAGGGAGTAGTCCAAACAGTTTAGGCTCGTGTCGAGGAGCATTGATTTGGACATTTGATAGACAGTTTATACTCGTATTAGAGAGTAGTCTAAACAGTCTATGCTCGTGTCGAGAAGCATTGACTTGGGAATTTGATAGACAGTTTATACTCGTATCAGGGAGTAGTCCAAACAGTCTAGGCTCGTGTCGAGGAGCATTGACTTGGGCATTTGATAGACGGTTTATACTCGTATCAGAGAGTAGTCCAAACAGTCTAGGCTCGTGTCGAGGAGCATTAACTTGGGCATTTGATAGACAGTTTATACTCGTATCAGGGAGTAGTCCAAACAGTTTAGGCTCGTGTCGAGGAGCACTGACTTGGGCATCTTCTGAGAGTCTCTTCAAGCACTATCTTTCCTTGTTGAGCCAGCTGCATGATCTTTTCTTTGAAGATGAAGAAATCTTCAATTGGATGGCCAACTAACCGATGGTACTTACAGTACTTTGAACCATCAGTTCGTCCAGCTTCTTCTGGCCTTGTCATCCGAGGCAGCTCGATGAGCTCTGTATCGATCAAGTCATCAAATATCCTAGAGACGTCAGAGTCTAAGAAAGGATATTCCTTCTGCCGCATCTCTTTCAGAGTTAACCCCCTTTGCCCCCTGTTGTGAGGTAGATCTGTTATGTATTCTTTATTTGAAGGCTTGACATAAGACTTATCGCGATGCTTTTAAAGTGGTGAACCTTCGACTCCTCTTGCATCCATGCTTAACTCTATGTCGTGAGCTCTTGTTGCCAATTCTTCAAAGGTCTTCGGTTGGATTCCTTGAAGAATGTAGCGGGGGCTCCACTGCATGCCTTGGATGCACATCTCGATCGAAGAGGTTTCAGACAATTTTTCCTTGCAGTTGAGGCTGAGATTCCTCCATCGATCGATATAGTCGATAATACTCTTTTTTTCATTGGTGGGTGTTAATTAGCTCGATCATGCTAACTGTTCTCCTCGTGCTATAGAAGTGGTTGAGGAATTCACATTCCATCTGATTCCAACAGTCAATGGAGTTAGCCTCCAAGTCAGTGTACCAGTCGAAGGCATTGCCCTTGAGGGAGCGGACGAACTGCTTAACCAGATGATCGCCATATGTCCCGGAATTGTTGTAGGTCTCGACAAAGTGAGTGACATGCTGCTTCAGGTTGCCCTTGCCATCGAACTGCTGGAACTTCAGAGGTTGATAGCCGACTGGCATCCTCAAGTTGTTGATCCTTTCAGTGTAAGGCTTCGCATAGCTATGACTTGACTTGGAGTTGTCTTCGAACTTTCCCTTGACTGTCTCCAAGATGAGCTCTTTGAGTTGTTCGACTTATATCCCATCATTAGCTGATATCGGCAGCTTCCTAGCAATTGGTTCGGTCTCAGCTGCTTGGTATTTGCTCGAAGTCTCCTCTTCATCACACTCTTCATTTTGCTCTTCACGAGCGTGACTTGACTCGATGCCGTCCACTTTGCTAATCAACTTAGCAATTGTAGAGTATTGTTCTTTGATGTGGATGGTGAGGCTTTCAACATCTTTGAGCAGGCTTGATAGTCTTTCTTCAATAGTTGAAGTGTTCGCCATCATCACCGGAGTTGCTTCTGAAGTTGATGAGGAGTCTGACTGGGAGCGAGGAGTTGAACCTGCTGAATCAACTTCATCTTCCTTCGAAGCACGAGTTGATATGTTCCCTACTGAAGAGCTGGTCTGCGAAGAGGCTTCAAACTCCAACTTCTTCGATACACTTCGAGTGACCACGTTGGCTTCAACAGTCTTGGATGGAGCAACTCTAACAACGATCTTGCATCCCAAAGGCATGTTGAAGATGGTTGATGTAGACTTGAAGCTTTGAAGTCTTGAAGAGGAGAGATGTGAGGTAGAGTGAAGTCCCACTGGGCGTGCCAAATTTGTGATAACAATTCTTGTGTAAAATAATAAAATATTAATAACACTTAAAATTGATATACAATGATTTATTTCTTGAATATATTGGGTTCTCTCTCTATCTATGATCCTCTGATTCTCCTTCAATTTTGACTCGGCTTTGGTCTTTTTTTGACTTTGACTTGAAACACTTGATCCAAGGACGGTCGTCTTTTTTTGGATCGAGCGAGGTCTTTGAAGATTTTGGTGAAGAACGCTTCAGATTTGATGAAGAACGATCTTCAAATCTTCGAATCTTGATTTGAGCTGGAACACTGGATTGGAGGGGTATTGGACCTTGATCTCTGATCGGAGTGTGTTTGTGTTTGAATTTGGTGAAGAACAGCTTGAAGGCGGCGAGGAACGCTTGGAGTCTACAAAGTTGATCTTCAAGTAAAAATGTCTGATCAGAGGGATTCACTCCTTGTTTCTGATCGAAGGATGTTTTTGGATGAATTTGGCGAAGAACGGTTGAAGTCGGCGAAGAATGCTTGTTGATCTTCAAGGAGTTCTTCAAGAAAAATGTCTGATCGGAGGGATTTTGCCTCTTGTCTTGGATAAAAAGATGTTTCTGGAGGATTTTGACGAAGAACGACTTGAATCTTCGAAGAACTTCTTCAGATTTGGTGAAGAAGGCTTGAATCTTCGAAGAGCTGGATCGATAGATCTTCTTAGCTCGCAATTTTGCTCGTCGAGAGGATTGCTGCTGTTTGTTGCTCGTTCGTCAGAGTCTTCGTTGGGTGTGGACCACTCGAATGATCATGAAAGGCCCCTTTTTATAAGGTGGAGAGTGAAGAAGTTTTCTTTCTTGCGGTGACACGTGGCGCGATCTAGTAGGCTGATGGTGGTTTGATTGTTGACATTTACGAATCAACCAAATTTGGCTTAATTGATTTCCGTCGTCTTCATAAATAGGGCAAATCAGCCATTTATTGTCATTTACGAGTGCCGGGAGACTTGTAATTTAATAACGACTTGTATCGTGTACAATAAATATCATTTTACTATTTAATTAGATAATTAATTTGACAAATCTTCAAAATTAAAATAGTAATATATGTTGATATTTATTTAATTTATACACGTGTCATTATTTAATTGGGTAGCAAAATTAACTTGCTTACACCAATATGTTTATTAGACCAAATTTTCATAATAAACAATTTGTGTGTTTACCCAGCATGAAGATGAAAATATGTAGACATCACTGAGTTTAATCATCTCAGTGTATTTGTACTGCTACAATTTCCCCTCACGAATCAATTACCTACAAACAGTGTGCAAATGGCTGAGACATGCCTATTTTGAGCCATGAATATGCTAATGCATCAATAATAAAATAAATTGTTATAATATATATCTAAGAATTGTTCTATACTCTTGTGGAAAGCCTCTTATGGTGCAATATGGCGATTATATCCCTCAAATACACTATTGTCATTGCATCCAGTGAACTCCATGCCATACACCTACAATTTATTCAATTTGTATTAATTAGAAGTTGAAATCTCAAAGCAAACTGAGTACTGAAACCATTAACAGTAGTATGTGTATAAATGCAAAATCAAATTATAAGCTATACAACTTACTCTTCCCCACCTTCCTTCCCGCATTCATCAATAACTTTTTTAACTCCCTTTTTACCTTCCTTACTGTAGCATATGATTTGTCCCACTTAAATGACTTTGTTGTTGCTCTACACTCATGTGCAGACACTAACTCACCTGTCCCCAGTTGTGGACTCACCTCAATTGTTCTTCTTTCTGAATTTCTCGTTCGAGCTTTCATAGTTCGTGCAATCGTGCCTGGAGTTGGTGCCTTCTTTTGCAATTTGTCCTCCAATTTTTGTGATTCTAAGTTGGTGTCATCATCTTTGTAATTGTCCACATCTTGCATCAGAACAATTGTGTCACGAAAATCATCGTTCTCAGATAAAAGCTTCTTATTAGCACTTTTATTAATCTCCATCTCTGCAATAGCATCAATATGCTCAAGTGATCTAGTATCCTCAAGCAACTGTGTGACAGTTGGATGCGTAAATTGATTCAATTTATCCTCACCCTCTTTCAATTCAGCCCTTAAGCTGCTTGCTTCATTCCTCAACTTGAGCACTTCAGCATCCTTTTCAGAAAGGGTTTTTCCGTAAGAAGCACGGACATCAGCTAGTTCACCTTGAATTTTACAAATTTCCCCTTGTAGGCTTCCCAACTCAGTATCTTTTGAAGTCAACTTCTCCTCAAAATCAGATTTCTCCTTCAGCCAAACATTTTCCATCTGCTTCATAATATCTTTCTGTTGACCTATGTCAAATTCCAGCTTCGAAACTTGTTTCCTCAAATCTGTAATGTTTCCTCAGTCAACCTGTTCCGTCACAACTCCTATGCCTGACTTTGATATATCTGCAACCACTTCCATCACTTTATCCTGTGCATCAACGCTTTTCTCATTTTCGTTTGTCAAACCCAGACTAAACATTGGATATCCTGCACTGCTAAATGGATCACATGCCACTTCATATGTAAAGTCCGTTTGAATATCAACACCCTTCAATTCTCTACTTAACAAGGGTTATTTCTCTCTTTCACCAGCCTCTATCCTTTCCTCCTTTGAAAGAACAGATGCACCACCTACAGCCCCATTCTCCATACCATTGAGATTCTCTTCTTGCTGCCCCTCAGTTAGCCTAGTACAAATAGGAACTGTAGGATACACTGTTGCATCCGAATCTGAAACATATGTAGATTGCCCTTCTTCACGTCTTACTCTACCAGGACTTTGACTATTAGCAGAAATCACTCTCCAATATTTTTTGAGCTTCTGCTCACCCAAGCTTGCTGCAAATCTCGAAGATTATCTTTTTCACACGATGTTAGTTTCAATACTAATCTGTAGATCTGTATCAAATAACCTATGATTCAAATAGTTTATTCAATACATGCATGGATACATTAATACTCGATAAAAAACAATATTTCAGTTTTATCAGAGTTAGTCTATTTTGCTTACATCATCTGGCTTCAATTTTGCCAAGCTTCTCCTTTTAAGCGCTGCATTTAGACCTGATAAATCCCACTTGAGTGCTCTTGGGAGTAATCCAGGGTATGTTGGCTCGATAATGTTTGTATGTTCAAGCAGTCAGAACTAATAAATATATGATTTAGAAATTAAACAATTATCACTTTTGATTTAAAAAATGATATACCAAATCTTAATATATGAACTGCAGATATACTTACAGGTAGTATAATTGCACATCCTGCAATTTTCAGATTCTTTGAACATCTCAACTGCCCAGTCAACATTTCCACCACCACATTACACCAATCAAAACTTTTGATCTCTTCCACATCTTCCACATAGACCGAATAATGCCATGGTATAAATGAATTCCTCCCAGGGGTAAGGACTGATGTCATTAAATATAAATGCACTAATCTAGCTACATCAAGACAGCTAGTATGGTTTGATTCAAGACTTCCTCCAGCTTGAGAAAGACATTGCTTTTAAAAAGATAGTATTTTCCATTGTGTGCCTCCTGTTCCCTTTCAAAACGTCTAACTGCCCATGGTGGCATAGTATACTCAGCTTGTTTTAATGGTATTTGTCTATTTCCACATATAATTCCCATTATAAGCTAAACATCGATGCTAGTAATTTTTAGTCTCTCTCCACCCATTACAAAGGTTCCAGATGTCTGATCAAACCTGCACATTATTGGTTGTATATCTTCCTCATACTTTTGCCACATGAACCTGTATACTTCAAAATTTTCCTTTTGAAGCATTGAACAGAAGCCAAAAAGGTGTCTTTTTTATTTCTTTTATATGAACATCCTTAAATTTTAGGCTTTGGATCTCCCTTGTTGTTGCCACTAATGTACTTCTGAAATAGTTCACTCCAGCCTCCAACAATTCCTCCCATGTATGCATTATAATTTTTTTAAGATAAGTAGTTAGACCAAAGGAACCGTAGGTCAGTTATCTTGACAATAAAAAGGTGTCAGACATGTGCGTTACCAAAACAATTTCTAATTCCAGGTTCATTATCACTTGTATTGGTTGTCGATGCCCCTAAGATGTCTTCCAATGCTCCACCCTCATTTACATTCTCTATGTCTTAACAATTTGTACACAGCAATACAATACAAAAAGTTATTTAGCTATATGAAAAGAACATATTATATAATGTATTTCAGCCAGAATGTCTGGTTTGTTTTTGTATGTATGTTGTCTATTTTTTCTTCTGAAATAATACCTTGGTTGTATGTGCAGTGCTTGTTTTGTTGCTTCAATCTAGTTCCATTTGGTCTTCTTCATTGAGCTCTACTTTCAGAATCTTTAAATCCATGTGCAATATCAATATAACTAAGTGTGGACCTCAATTTTGTTACAATTTTAGACAGAATTCAGATTTAAAAATCAAACCTGAATCATAGAGATAGACATATAAGATAGAGGATAGAATTGTTAAAAACCTACGTTCATAATTACCTCTAGATCTTCCTGCATTTCTATTCGATAAACGTGTGTTCGTCGAAGTTGAAGCAGCTGCACAATGACCAGACAATGTATTAAAATGCTGATTGTTATCCATATGGAGTATTTCTCATGTATTGGATAAAGAAAAGTAGTTATAAATGAATCCCAATTCATCACTATGTACTAAAGTATGGTATACTAAACCACATGTATTGTGAGGCATACGTACAGTATAGAACATTATTTTGCAAATATTGTTACATTTAACACCAACCCCCTATAACAAGTGGATTCTGGTTCGTTACACGTCATGCTGTCACAATATATGCAACATGCTCTCATATTTGGTCTTCATTTCAGAAACCGAACTAGATATATGAAATTACATAATAAACTTACCATTTTTTCTGCGTCTCACAATCCGTTTATTCTCAACATCATGTCTACTCCTCACTGGTTCTTCTTCATCGTAACACAAACTCTTGTGCCTTTTGGAAGTCATCTTCAAACAATATTAAAAAATGTATAGGCAGTTATCTACAGTACAATTATCCATTCATAAAATTAGTGTTTATTACAGTTCATCCTACTTATGAAATTACCGAGGATTTTCAAGCATGGAAATCATCTGAAGCTAGATTTTCAGTACATAGCAAAATTTGTATAACACCCATTCATTAAAGTTGTATCTACTTCATATACATACATGATCACTAATAATCGAGCACGACATCTTGAAGAATCTTGCCATTTTATATACAGTACAGAACAGAGTGTAATAACTTACCCTAAAGTATCGTCTGTGAATATTATCAATTATGGCAGCAAATTTTGATCACAAAAGTTCTTCGCCTGAAATTGGCTAATCCGTGTCGACGATTTCCGAATTATGTGAATACATTGAATTCTGGCAGCAAATTTGTTTAATTAGAATTATGTATATCAAATTTGAAAATTTGAAGTCTTTCGTCATGTAGGCGTAGGAGTAGAGACTATTCAACCTAAAAGGTAATATCACATCTAACATTATTTGTGTTATAAAAAGAAAGTGCTTTTCAGACAAATAGTAATTTTGAGCTACAGTAGAATTTTGCCCCAATTATAATTACAAATTTTGAAAGTCCCTATTTTTAGTTATGGTGTAAAGGGAGCATCTTTATGTAACAGCCCCTTTTTTATTAATACCTTATTATGCGTGTAGAAAGACATCTTAATTCCCAGCCACATAAATTCTCTAACAATTCTAATTTTTAATTTCAAAAAGCCTATAAAGTTTCACCAACCCCAGAACAATTATATAATTAAAGTTGGAACATGATAAGATGCAATTGATACACGTCAACCTGTGACTATTTAAAACAATAAATTAAAATTTCATGTCTATACCTCATTGCTTGCATACTTGGATAGTTTAATTGGATGTACTTATTAAAAAATCTTATAACATAAGAAAGAGGTAAAATAAAAAATAATAAACACATGAATTAATTACATGGTTTATTAATGTTGCATTAATTATATTTAGTCATAAAAGAAAGAAATGTATTTTATTATGATTATAGAAAACTACACAGTATGATAGATCTAGGTCAAACAACAAGGGCTTTTAATAAAATTTTGACAAGACGTTACAACAGTTATAGTGTAATTTATTTTTTTAAGACCTCAATTATTTATCCAATGTATATATATCCTGATAAGAGTTCTCTTATTAAAAATGAAGAAGATAAGATGCAAGAGATTTCCCTAATATATAAATAAGTGACCATTTAAATTACTCCACTAATGCATAATAATATACTTTATTTCTTATGCCATAATTTGTTATGAAGAATTGAAGGAAAAATTTTCTTAAAGGTTCTTTCATTATTTAATTATGAATGACGGTAAAATTATGTTGCACGGATTTTTCAAAATTTGCAGGTATGCAGTATCGGATACGCGGGGGATACGGGTGCGGGTGCGATTCGCGTCGGATTCGCACCCGATACGCCACGTGGCATATCCGAATTTTTTTTCTTCGGCGGATAAGCGTATCCTCGACTAAGGATACGCGTATCCGGTTTTATAGCAATTTTTTTTAAAATTAGGATTTTTTTTGTAAAATTTTAAAATTTATTATTAAAATATAAGTATATAATATAACATATAAGTATTCCGTAAAAAATATAATATGTAAGTATAACTTAATATTTAATTTATAAGTAATAACTAAAGGCAAAATATCATACTAATTAACTAAAGAATACAAATTGTTTAAATTAAATTTTTTATTATAATTTATGCAAATTGATAGTATTTAATTTTAATTGTTGTTTTGTGATATGTTTGATGAATTTTTTTATATTTTTAATTAATTACAAGTTATTATATATATATTAAAATTTAATATAAAACAGACGTATCCTTGACGAATCGTATCCTACAATTTTGAAAAATAATGTATCCACGCACCCGTATTGTATCGCACCCGCACCCCGCACCCGCACTCGTGCAACATAGCGGTAAAATCATCTTATGAGTATTATTTATTTATTACGTGCAATCACTATTGTATCATTGTTATACTCCCTCGTCCTTTTTTAAGTTTTTTTTTAATTTAAATGGTGTATTTATTTATTATTATATGATGGGTTACATGTTGATTTTTGTATAAAATAATGGAAAACTGTTAAAAATAATTGGGAATTGTGAAAAAAAAGTACTCCATCCGTTCCCTAAATTTATTCCCACTTGTGTGGGCACGTGTTTCTTAAAAAAAATGAGATAAATTAGATAAAGTAAGCATGTGTTTTGTTTTATGGATAAATTGATCTATCCCGCCAAAATATTATTTTGGCGGGATAGATCAATTTATCCATAAAACAAAACACACTCTAAGGATATTGTGGAATAATTGTGGGGTCCACTAGAGAATAAAATGATTATTTGGGAGTGTGATAATAAAATAATATTTTCTAAAAGATGAATGAGAATAAATTTGAGAACGGACGAAAATAGAAAGTGAGAATAAATTTGGGGGACGGGGGAGTATTTATTTGTTAATATATGAAGTGTTGTTGCTTTTTATGAAATGAGAAACTTATTATTAAATATTTAAAGAAAAAGTAAAAAACTTATTTGTGGAACGGAGGTATTAATTTAATTTTTACTACCGCATCTACTTTAATCATATCGTAGACGAGAGTACATAACAAAAGTAAGTTTTTTTATAGCATTTATTAAGATCATCAAGTCCCCATATCAACATTAATCCAATGGGACAAACACAAATGGAAGATATCAATAGGGAAACACAAATTATTACACTCTGAAAATAAAAAAGAAATATTCGAAAGAAAAGAAATGAGCACATCATGAAGAGAAAACAAGAAAGAGAAGAAGATACAACATGAGGGAACGATATCTACAGTTTGATCACGCAATCATTATTGAATCCCCAATTTTGTCAATTAGGCATTGCTTCTGAAAGAACCCAGAGCTTTAATGGCGGTTGCCCTTAAGATGAATTGGTGGTAGAATGCAGCAATGGCGGCTCCGATGAAGGGTCCAACCCAGAAAATCCACTGCACAATTAACAAATTTAATTATCAATTATTAATTTGCTGACGAAATCAATTTTATATATTAATGAAATTATTAATAATTTTTTAAATTACTTGGTCATCCCAGGCCTTATCCCTGTTGTAGATGACGGCGGCGCCGAAACTCCGAGCAGGGTTGATGCCGGTGCCGGTGATGGGAATGGTGGCCAAGTGAACCATGAACACGGCGAATCCGATGGGAAGTGGAGCCAACACCTTTATTCAATATCAACAATTAATTAATAATTTTGTGAGTGAACAAGTTCAATATCTTGCACAAAATAAAATAAATTGTATGAATGTATGAGATCATTTTATAAATATATATGTAATTATTCATCATGCGTGAAATTATTTTATAAATATATTTATTTTAAGAGAATAAAGTTCTTAAATATATGTAATTAAAAAATAAAATTATTTATCTTCTTAAATATAATCTTATCCCTTAAAATAAATACTATTATAACAATTAAGTATAATATAGTGACACCATTATCTAATTAATTATGAGAATTAATCCAGCATCACTAGTTATAGGTATATATATTCTAATAATGTTTAGGTTACCTGCTCCATATTATTTTAATTATCATTCTAATCTAGACAAAGAGTGATCATGATCACAAACAGCCAAAACAAGCCATAGAGATGTTAATCCGGGCTGGGCTAATAGGGCCGGCCCGTTTAACCCTGAAAAATGCAGGGTTAGGGCCATGCTTTCATTGGCCCGTTTAAATCCGGGTTTTTTTGACCCGGCCCTATTAGCCCGCGGGCTAAACGGGCTAGCCCGCCGGTTAACCGAGCCCGCCCGTTAGCCCGCATAATTTTTTAATTTTATATATATCAATTAAATATACTTATTAGTTATTATTATTATTAATTGAAGTTATCTCCAATTTCTATTTAGGTGTTATATTAATTTTAAGTATTTATACTTGATCTTTTAAATACCAATGAACTTTTAAATATTTAAGTGTTGACGTTTGAACTTTTGTAATTATATTAAACTATTTTTAATAATTTTAATGAAATTATGGACCATGTTTAGGTTCTAGTTTAAATATTAACATTTTATGACAATTATTTTAGATTATGTGTTAAAATTTAGATTTTTTTATTATTTATGACATGACCCGTTTATGACCCGTTTAGCCCGAGGACCGCTAGGGTTAGGGTTAGGTCTCAAATATTAGAGGACCGTTAAGAATGAACCGGATAAGACCGAAACCCGTTTAGCCCGAAACTCGTTAGGGCTAGCCCGTTTAACATCTCAAACAAGCCACCTACTTAATTAGACGCTTGTCTTAATCAAACTACCAAAAGTCGAAGAAACCCACTAATTTGTATATATATATATATATATATGGATAATATTTCAAAACCTAATTTTTTTTATTTAAAGTCAATATATATATCATGAGCCTTAGCATAATTAAATATGACACTATTTTTTCTAAAAAAATAATATGAATATTTATTTAATTAAAACATAACGAGCGTAATTAATTTCAATCCCTTTCTGCAGTAATAAGATTATTATTTGAAGAACATATATAGGCTATTTAATTATGTTTAACCATGCATATTATAAATTAGTTTCCAATTGTTTTGCAATTAATTAAGATGGTGTTTCTTTGTAATTAATTTGATGGGAAGGAAGAGATGCATGATGATATGTGGTAGCTTACGGGGACATGGGAGTCTCGTGCACTTCTCTTGGGATCAGTAGCAGAGAAAACAGTGTAGACGAGAACAAAGGTACCAATTATCTCTGCACCCAATCCTGTGCCCTTGTTGTACCCATCCGCCAATTCGTTTGCGCCACCACCGTACCTGTTGTAGTACGAACTCTGGAAAGCCTTCACCAAACCAACACCGCAGATCGCACCCAAACACTGTGCTACCATGTACAGCACCGCCCTAATCAGCGACACCTTCCGCCCCAAAAACAGCCCGAACGTCACCGCCGGGTTAATGTGTCCACCTGTTTAATTAAATTCAATTTACGAGGAATTAATTCAATTTAATTTGAAAATATATATATAGCTTAATTACCGGAGATGCCGGCGGTGCAGTAAACCAGGATGAAGATCATGCCGCCGAAGGCCCAGGCGATGCCGAGGATGCCGACGCCGCCGCACTGATCGCCGCCGGCGGAGATGTCGACCTGGCTCTTGTAGCCAATAACCGTCAGAACGGTGACGTACAGGAAGAGAAGTGTGGCGATGAACTCGGCGATGAGTGCTCTGTAGAAGGACCACTTGGTCAGCTCGTCGAGATCAAAGAGCGGCGCCGGGGGCGGGTCGTGGTAGTCCTTGGCGGAGTACTCCGCCGCAGGCTCAGCCGCATATTCGACGTCTTTTGTCATGGCAGTGACTCTGGATGGATAGTGTGTGGGGAAATTAGCAGAGATGGATGGATGATGGATGAGTGAGTAGTGAGTGGGGTATTTATGGTGGGAAACTGCATGTATTGACAATGATTATGGAAAATTATAATGGGTTTAATTACCGTCCAAAATAAATTAATGGAGGATTAGTTAAATTATTGAGCAAAAAATAAAGGCGACAGATACGTACAGACTGATGGGCGATATTCTTCGGTCCGTGGGGCCCGCCAGTGTCGTCGTCCTGATCATTTAACGGCTATCTCTTGCTGGCTGAGTCTGTTTCTGATAATTTCAACATTAATTTTAATTTAATTAAAACTGCATCAACGGTTATCTGGAATACTGATCTCCAAAAACAAATCAAATTAACTTTGTAAAAGAGAAAACCCTTATATACACGTTTTATTACTTTTGCATGTTTCATCCCATTGTAGGGTGCAACTTAGAAAAAGGAAAAGATAAAACCTCTTTCTAGACATATAGGTTACTCCCTCCATCCAAACATTTTCTTCATAGGTGGAGTTTCACGCATATTAAGAAAAAGTAAAATATGTGAGTGTGAAGTTAAATAATAAAATATAAAAAGTGTATTTTATTGACTTTTGTGAGTGTGAGTTGTTTCCTTTTTCGGGTGTGAAGAAAGAGTTGGGACATCCATATGAGAAAAGTGTGAAATTTATCTTGGGACAGAGAGTACAATTTAATCTGACATATAATATGTTTATTATTATATAATTCAAGCGTATTTTTTAAAATTTATTTTAATATCCTAATAAATGCTCTTGTTTATATTAACAGACGATTAAATAAATTATAGCAAATGTGGCTTTTCAATAAAATAATTTTCTATTACCAATATTTCATGTACCAAATATTTTAATATTGAATATCGTGTGTAACTTTTAAATATATATTTGATTTATACGGTACAATAAATAAACTTACTATAAACGTAGTAATATAAACATGAAAAATATCATATTTATGATAAATGACAATCTTAATTATATGGGGTCATTTTGAAGTGTAATATATCATTATATAGGATCATTTTGATGTGGTGCTTTTCACCTTTTATTAAAAATGGTCCTCCATGTGTTTAATTTATCAATGTAGTTATATATGTTGTTTCCAAAATTATGAAATATCCTTTCTTAATTAGGAATGGTGGATTTAAGATGTAAAACAGTAATAATAGGAGATTTGTTTAGACTTTATATTGCAATGTTTAGGACTTGAATGTGTGTATTTTTCATTAATTTGTGAGCAAAGAATGTTGAATAATTTGTGTATACAATGACTTTTTTTTTTTTTTGCCTTTTCTTCTAGGCTCTATTTATACATTTTGATTTTCTCTTGGGCACGCATCTTAGCGGTCTCAATTCTGTTAGTAGTGGAGTGTGTTCTTCCTCCACCAAGTATTGGAGTTGTACTTAACCTATAGGAGCGTGACACCTGGCCGAATATTCATAATGGTGGTGTCTTAGTGTCAGAGCGGATCTTCTATTATCTTGGCCTTGATTTCTCGCGAAGCTCGGTTGCTCGCGGCATATCGAGGATGAATCTCGATGTTGTTTCTCATGAACCTTATTCCTCAGGTTATGGCTACTTTGATGGGCGAGGGCACCTAGTTCGACTTGATCGATATCCGTGGTTCGGCCTGGTCGATATTCATGGTTCGACCTTTCTCTTGCTCAACCAAGTTGCTCGTTCCAGGCAAATTGGACCTTGGTCAGGGCCTGGATTCGGTTCTGGCCGGTTCTTACTTCTTGGCCAGGAATCCAAATTCATAATTCGTGGTTCGGCGTGGTTGATATCCGAGGTTCGACCTTTCTTGTGACCAACCAAGTTGCTCGTTCTAGGTGGGTTAGACCTTGGTCAGGGCCTGGATTCGGTTCTGGCCGGTTCCTCATACCATGGATTGGGCTCTTAATTGAGCTGAGTACTTACGGATCTGGAATCCAAATCTTGGCTTAATCGTTCCACAACAATGTGTGTATTCAAATTTTACCAAAAAGGTTTTCATTGGCTAAAAATGCACAAAATATCACCACTTTGGTCATCTATTTATTTATTTTGTCAATTTAATCCATTATCTATTAGAATTTCGTCAATTAGGTCCTAATTTATGTGTTTTATTTCATGCTTATTTGAATTGGTATGCCACATGGAAAAAGAACCACATCATATTCTTCTGTTGAAAAACAAATGAACCTTCTTTAGCACTTTTCAAATAATTATGACCTAATTGATAAAATTTGAATTAGTCCCCAATTTATAGTTAATTTTTTTAAGAAAAATAAATTTAACAGCTGAAACTATAAGTTCAGCCAGTTCTAATATACACTCCCTTTAATTTGGCCTATTAAATCGTAACGGACATCAAATTGCCACTATCAGATAAAAAATTCAAAATTTAAATTAAAAAAATTGGCGATTATTCGATTTGAACCATAAGTGCCGATTTTTTTTTGAAACATGAAATCAAAATTTAACTGTCCATATAACGGTCTCGGTTTGATTTGACGGTTCCGAACCGCTAGTTTCAAACAGTCGAACCGATTAGTTTAACCGCTGGTTTGATTTTTTTGAACACCCCTATATATAAAAAACTAGATTAAAAAAATAAATACATAGAAGACCATTTATTTTTTTGAACACCCCTATAAATAAATAAATTAAAATAAAAACAATAAAGAATGAATTTGATTAAATCCCTATGTTAGGGCTTTGCTTAATATTCTTCTTGTAATTAATCGAAGGAAAGCTAAAAGACCATTTATACACTACAAAAAATGCGCGTTTTAGAGACCGAATTAGCGACCGCTTTAGGTGGTCGCTAAAACCGTGGTCGCTAAATTTAGCGACCGCCAAAAGCGGTCGCAAGTTTTAATTTAGCGACCGCAGAAAATGGTGGCAATTTTTTATTTAGCGACA
>JAPKLY010000975.1:43706-57618 GCA_026898435.1 Prunella vulgaris
TCCTTCCACATAACAGTGATAGTTCATGAATGTAACAGTGATAGTCCATGAATGTAACAGTGATAGTCTTTCAACATAACAGTTATAGAACCATATTCTTTTGAAAAAATGTTTTATGAGAAAAGTGATAAATAATTTTGTGGACAGATGAAATAGTACATAAAAATATACAAAATTCTCATATATCAAATCTAATAACTCGTGCTTGAGCTCTATCAAGTAGCTCAATTATAATAATTTATCAATCCATACCATGATCATTTTTCCTAATTTTAGGTGCCTAAAGTCTATTTTTATCTAATTTTACAAATACTCCTTTCCACTCAAATCATTACTCTTTTATCCTTACTCCCCAATTTTTTCAAAATCCCAACATCTTTTTCATTACAATGATAATTTTTCAACATAACAGTGATGGTCTTTCAACATGACAGTGATAGTCTTTCAACATAACAGTGATAGTTCATGAATGTAACAGTGATAGTCCTTCCACATAACAATGATAGTTCATGAATGTAACAGTGATAGTTCATGAATGCAACAGTGAGAGTCCATGAAAATAACAATTATAGCTCATGAATATAACAGTGATAGCCTTTAAACATAATGGTGATAGTCTTTATACATAACAGTGTTAGACCTGGAACATAATAGCTAAATTATGTCTAATTCATTACAACTTGATAAAAACTAAAATAAATGAAGATTCTGAGTTATAGAACCATATTCTTTTGGTAGAACTGAAGTGGTTACATGTTTTTCAATCTGTTTACAAAATTCAAGTGGTCTTTTATGGTATGACCAACAATCTCCTCTCCCCCAACATGATGTGCCATG
Organism: Prunella vulgaris; assembly: GCA_026898435.1. Taxonomy (NCBI): domain Eukaryota; kingdom Viridiplantae; phylum Streptophyta; class Magnoliopsida; order Lamiales; family Lamiaceae; genus Prunella; species Prunella vulgaris. Next base: position 44,544 of record JAPKLY010000975.1, read on the forward strand.
TAACAATAAGATTCTGTCGGTCTCATCCCTGAACTTATCATCTCTTCTATAGCTTTGGCCTTCTCATATGTAATACTTCGTTCAGAACGATGAAGATGATTCCATTCAGTTCTAGTCAATGGATGATTATGCTCTTCAACATGCTTCACAACTTCATAAACTCCATCACCATTCATTTTGATTCTCATCATTGCCTTGCAGTTTGTTCTCGTTATTGAAGTGTTCTTTTTGTTTCCTAAACTATTTTCCCTTATTGAAACCCTTTCTCCAGCACAAGAGCACATGTAGAGTTTTCCTAATACAGTGGAAGTCTCACCACTTGAATATCGGCTAGTATCTTTACGGACACTAAATCCCACTTCACGAGCATGCTTGCAGTATAATTTATACATATCATCAACTGTTTCTTTCGTCATGCCAAATAAAGAACCACTTGCACCATCAAGATGAACATTATTTTCTGTATACAACATAAATACCTTACATAAATACAACCAATATATATTTATAATAGTTGAAATATAGTTAAATTTTTAGATCGTTTATACCTTGATTTGCTATCATAACATGTTTTGTCCATGTGTTAAAGTGAAATCATTAAATAATTCTTCTTCTTCTTCTTCTTCTTCTTCTTCTTGTATTAAGTCTAGTATTTCATCTGTAAAATCAAATAACAAATCAATACAATTGATTAGATATAAAAATAATATAACATATAAACATAAAAATTATCACTATTGTATATAAATACATTGTCACTATCATGCACAAATAGTATCACTGTCATACATAGTCACTATCATTCTTATGCTCATAGACATTCACTGTCATGAACTATAATTATTACTTCCATGCATATCATTGTCATGTACAAATAATAACATTGTCATGTTATATGATTATCACTATCATGTAGCATGACTATTACTATTATACAATAAAGACACAAATATATTATAACTATCATACACAACGATTATCACCATGCATTTTGAATATCACTATCATGCATCAAGACTACCACTATAATGAATTATAATTATTACTATAAATAAAGCATGCACAAAAAATTCACTGTATTACTGTAATGTAATCAAACTATCACTGTTATACTCTTCAACTATCACTGTCATATATAATAACTATCACTACCATCCTTATTGACATCTACAGTTTTATGAACAAACTATCACTGCCATGAATTAAGCTAACACTGTCATATACTTTGACTATCACTATCACGTAGCATGACTATCACTACCTCGAAGCATGACTATCACTATCATGTAACAAATATTATTATTGTCATGCAAATTTGTTTTCACTATCATTTACAAGTATTGTCACTGTAATGAATTGTTACTATCACTTTCATGCACAAAAATTAACAAAGTCATGTATATACACGTTTATCACGTAATTGTTTCTTTCATTGAATTGAATTTCATCAAATTACCCGTATTTATATGAAGACAATCATCCGAATTTATTGGCACAATATTCAAGCTCATATTGGATTCATCGTTCATTATGCTCTTCTCCATCACTCAATCATGACGCATGATCGCACACCCTACACGATGTGATTCACACGGCTATATTTCCAATATGATTTTGCTTTGCGAGAGAGAGAGAGAGACGATTTACAGAAAATTGGAGTGAGAGAATTTCCGAAGGCGTGTGTGTGCGAGAGAGAGAGAGCAATCACTACGAGTGTGTGCGAGAGAGAGAGAGAGAGAGAGAGAGAGAGAGAGAGAGAGAGGGCGCAATCGCGAATTCGAGAAAAATCAAAAGTGACAATTTGGGTTGAAATTTGAGGTGGATCATTAGGGTTCACCGTGAAACCGAGTTCACAGGAGACCTACTCTTTACAGAATTATCATACTTACTGTCATTGCAAATGTAAAGGCAGAGTTTTATATCAAATTTATTCGTGATATATTTTTTATTAAATTATTTTAGAGAAAAAATAAAGAAGGGCACACTTTGTGTTTTTTAATTGCAAAGAGTTGCAAGTGTGCAAAAATTATAAAAATTGCACACAAAAAAACACAGTAAGAATGAATGTGCAAATATTCTAAAAAATTACACACTTGCCCTTCTTTATAATAAACCTAAAAAATGTCCATCTTTGTAACTGTTCCATTATTTTAAATATTAAATATATAATAGAAAATAATAAGAATTTTATCAAAAATATTAAAATTAGAGAGCAGTACTGATATTGTATTTTAATTGCTATTGAACATTTTGATTCAATTTTCTTTTATAATTTTTATGAATTTTTTTGATACCATTGATCAAATATATAATAATTTAAAATATTTTCATGTTAAATTTAACATGAATTATTTTTATATATAATCTACTCAATGTTAAATTATTGGGATTAATATTATTTTTGTCCCATAATTTTTTTACTTTTTCGTTTTTATTTCATAATTATTTACTTTTTTAATTTAGTCCTACAACAATTTGAATTTAAACCTATTCAGTAACAAATGGTCGAAACTTGCATCAAACGACAGTATTATTTATTTGTTGATCATGCGCTACTATTTTTCGGCGAAATAGGATTAAGTCTCCCGTTTTTACACACGCGGAATGCTAATTCATTAAATTTCCCAATAAGTTAAAATTAAAACAAAATTTAATTTATAAATAATAATTTTGCAAATAAAATTAACTTTAAAATAAAATTAATATACCTAAAAAAAATGGGGTCGCTTACATATTGGTTCAAAAAAATCACTATATTTACAAATTGGTTCAAAAAATTTGCACGGTAGTATGTTTTTTTTTTTTTACAGAAGCGTTTTTTTTTTTTTTTTGCACGGAACCAATATGTAATTTTTGTAAATTTGTTGAACCATATTGTACATTTCCCAAAAAATGATATAGAAACAATAAAACAGAAGATATTGTCATATCTACAGAAACTCTAAACCCACCCCTCACTACAGAAAATGTACAATAGAACTTGTCATACGTTGGGGTCAACAATTTAAACTCACCTTTGTGCACAATGACCATGTCGTGACGTCCCTTCACCCACCAGAGTATACTTCGAAATTGGGGGTTTTTAGAGAAGATGATTTTGGGAATTTTGGAGAAGATGATCGAGTGTGAATGTCTTTTTTTTACTACTTAATTTTAATTTTTTTTTTATGTTTTAGGTTTTAATTTTATGTTTTAAGTTATATTTAATTATAAAATTATTATTTGAAAATTAAATTTTGTTTTAAATTTAATTTATTAGAGAATTTACTGAGTCATCATGCCATGTGTAAAAAACCAGATTCATAATCTTATTCCACTAAAAAATAGTAGCACGTGAATAAAACAACATCGTGCAATGCAATTTCATGTCATTTGAGATTAATTAGGTTAAATTTGAATTGTTAGGGAACTAAATTAAAAATATAAATAATTAAGGAATCAAAATTAAAAAAATAAAAAATTAATGGAATAAAAATGGTATTAATCTCTTAAATTATTGTATTTTGATCGGTTAGTTCAAATTAAGTCTCTCAGTTTCACTACAAAAAATGCCCGAATTACTGATCGATAATTAGCGACCGATTAGCAACTGACGTTGACTAATGGTCAAATAGAGCATTTTCTGACCGATTAACGACCGCTTATAGACGGTCGTTAATTTGGTAACTAAATAAATTAGCGATCGAAAAGACGGTCGCTAAATTCTGGATCCGGAAGCAGGTAGGTGGGCAATTATTGTCCGATTCGATGTTTATTAGTAGCGACCGTCCTGACGGTCGCTAAATTTCGAATATAAAACAGCTTCTGTCCCTTTTTTTCCTTTTCATTCCCAAAAAATTTGCCCCCCCCCCCCCAACCTTCAAAAAATCTCTCAAATTTGAGAAAATATTATTTCAACGTGTTAGTTGCAATCGTTCGGGTCTATTGTGACATTGTGCTTGTTGGGAAATGACTAATAAAATGTTTTGATAGAATCCCAAAGAACCCCCCTGATGTTTCAGTGTATCTGTTAGTACCTTGGTTTAGATTTTGATGTATGCAAAACAATGTGTTTAAATTGATATTTTGATCTAACACTTGTATTAAGGAAATTGGTGTTTGAAACATATAGTTGTAAGTGAAGTCTGCAGTTGTGTATTTGATCAATCTACTGCCAGACATGATCCTACAGCTGTAAGGTCTCTCTACAGCCAATTTTTGATATTGACAGGATTCTACAGCTGCAAGGTTGAAAACTCTACAGCTGCAAAGAACCGTTTGAAGAGATAGTGCTAGTCAAAGATTAATTGAAGATAATGAAGACCCTTAAGCACTATTAGTGTAGCTCTCAAGAACTCACTATACTGTACTTAAGTGGAAGATATTTTCTTAATTCTGGAGGATAATGAAGATTAGTTACAAGAAAGGCCAGAATTCTGAAGAAAAGGACATAGTACAATCAGTACTATCCTGTGTGAAGGATGAGGACCACGTCACACATGCCAATGGAGAGAGAGGAGCCTTATCTGAATTTCAAATTTGAAATTCCCAGCGGATAAGTCACACCACTCAATCTATAAATAGAAGAAGTCCTCAGAGGAAGCAATAACAACCCTGCGCATACATGCATTCAACCTAAGCAAGTCTACAGCCAGCATATTCTGAGTAGAGTTTTACTCGTTTTAATCTTTGTGATTCATAGGATAGTTGGTTAGGATTTTCTTAGTAAGAATCACATCTTTTGTTGTTGTTCCCTCACCCATTTTATATTTCTACTTAGTGTAGATATCTCTTTGTGAGGTTTGAAAAACTCTTTGTGAGTTATATTCTGAGTGAATAGGGTAGTTTATCTCTTTTTAGAATAGGAATCTGAGTGAACCTAGTTCTAAGGGGGAACTACTTGTATTGATCTTTGTGATCACTTCTTAGTGAATTTGGCACTTGAGTGGTGTAACAGTGGATGTAGGTGGTCTTTTTATAGACACTGAACCACTATAAACCTGGTCTATTTACTTTATGCTATTTATATTCTTGTCCTACATATTTAAATTACTTGTTACATTCATCATTGTTTTGAAACCTGTTGTGCATAAAAACTTTGTGTTCATCACAAAGAAAAACTAACTCTACAACTGTAGACTTTCATAAGTCACTCAACTGTTAAGTTTAGTTTATATTGTTTTTCATTAACACTCACTTTATTTCGCTGCACATTAGAGTATTCTCAGTACAATCTTAATTATGAGAACTCCTCTGATATTCTTGTCTACAAGTGATTGTTTATTTTGCAAGTTTTTAAACTCTGCAGCTGCAAACTTCTCTAAGTCCACAGCTGTAAATCTTTGTGGTCCAGTTTTAAAACTCTTGTAGACTTGTTATTTTTTAAACTTAAAAAAGGCTACTGTAAGGTTCTAGAATCCATCCTTTTGAAAAGTTTGAAAAATCTATTTTTGGACTCAAGGTCTATTCACCCCCCCTCTAGACCTTGACCACTTTAAGGGATCAACAGTATCTCTAAGACTTAGAAATCTGGCTCAAAGTGTTAGAAGGCTATGATAAAAGCTTAGAAAATAAGTTAATGTATAACAGGCTACTTAAGTTAAAACTTGCCGGATGTATCTTAGACTAGCCTGATGAAGGATTAGGGGATACACCCACTGATTGAAGAATGCACCTCAGAAGACTAAGTCCAATTGGCCTGAAAGGACTCCCCTGAAGACAAGTAACATGATACATTAAATGTTATTCAGCATTTATGAAGGAAGCAACCAACACATAAATGAAGTGTTTAATGCAGCAAAGAGAATGTTTCAAGTCACCTGATGAAAAGACATAGGACTTCAATGCAATCGTTAGGACTGGACTGAGGAACAATTAAGACAGACCAATGAGAAGCTGCCACCTATGTACGGACCTGACACAAAAGACTGACCTATCAGTACCAAGTTCAGAAGTAACCAACAACCTAGGATGACACAGTTTTTAAAGGCGGCTGCATTAACTCTAAGCAGGCATTTAATGAGCCTTCAACCATTAATGCTTAAAAGTTTACCATCCAAAATCTGAAGAAGATCTTGAAGAATGTTTGACTGCTATATTTTCACAGATTTGACCATTCAAAATCTGAAGAAAATCTTGAAGAACGTTGGAACACCAAAATAGCTTAAATTTGAAACTATCTCTCCAACGGATAGTTCTTCAAATTTAAGTCTATAAATACAAGAGTTGAAGAAGAAGCTAAGTACAAGAAACTAATAAGCTCAACTGATAATCTGAAAGCTCTCCAAAGTTCATCATACTCTCAAGCACTCGAAATCACTCTAGTTTCCCAAGTGCTCACATTGTTTAGAGCTCAACCTTATATTTAGGCTTACACTGTAATATTCTTAGAAGCCTACTGAGATAACCCAATCTAGATACTGCTCATCATTGTAAAGGGTTATCTCAACTTTAGTTGGAGATCTCAAGCCCTTAAACTTAGAAAGGTTCAAGGCTGTGAGTTGAGAGAAAGTAAGCTGAGAAGTGTCTCAGTCTGAAATCTGAGAGGACTAGGACTCAGTGAAAATCCTAGAGATCAAGAGGAGCTATTCTGGATCAGTGCACCTTGGCACTCTAAAACAAGGAATTCCTGTGGTTAAGGAATTCTCCTGTTAAATCAGGAAAAGTGGATGTAGGAGAGTTTAACTCTGAAACACTATAAATCCCTGTGTCTTCTGTGCTTTTGTGTGAGTTAACTACTTCAAATATTTTAAAAATAATCCGCTGCACAACTAAAACTTGGTCAAACCCACAGGCCACTTATCAGGCGACCTTTAAGTCCACTGATACTTTAAAAGGTAGCCTGTGCTTTTAAAAGTCTGCTTTAAAACTGATCTTTGAAAAATCTGTACGTACAGGTGTATTCCCCCCCATACACATGTCTTTGTCTATTTGGGACCAACAGTGCTCGTTGCTTCAATTTGACCGTACGTTTTTATATTTTTACCGTTTAATTTCTAATGTTGAATAAAGTTTATTTTCTTGATAAAATACATGTTAGATATAAAGCATATTTGTGTGTTCAATTTTTGATAAGTTTAACATTATTTGAATGTTGTACGTTAATTATTTATGGATATATCCATTTTTATTGGAGATTAATCATAATTTTGTTAGAATTTTGTTGTGTAATTGATGTATGATTATATAGTGGATTTTGTTTAAAAAATCGGATATGCTTGTTTACAGTTGAAACTCTGGCGAATTTTTTTATAATTCTAATGTGATGTATTCTTAATTTAAATCAGATGGAACTCCCTGATCGTTGTTGGATGTATCAAATGTCTCGTCTGATACAAGGAATGATCAACCCTGAATTTAACGAGAACATTAATGAGTTTATTAAGTTTACCGCTCGTAATCCTTACTGCATGGATAGGTATGACCAGATTAGATGTCCTTGTTCAAGAAAAAAGTGAGGTAACAAGAGATTCTTGAGCATTGATGAGGTTAAGACTCATCTTGTGATGTCTGGTTTTACTCCATACTATTACAATTGGACCGTACATGGCGAACCCAGGTGGAATTATAATATTGAAACAATGGTTGCCTTCTATGATCAGTTTCGTAGTGGTGGAGGTGAGAGTTTTGTGATTGGTGGTTCGAGCCATGATTCGCCTACTCCATGCTTTGAGACACCGGTGGATGAATTCTAAAGGTATCATACGATGATTGATGAGTCTGGTTTGAGTGGTCACCACACTGCCATGGAGGAGGAACCAAATCCTCGTTTGCAGAAATTTTTTGAGATGCTTAAATCTGTCGATAAGAAGTTGTTTCCTGGTTGTGATACTGAGACACAATTATCATTCAATGCCCAGATGTTGTCCATCAAAACCGAAGGCAAAGTAAGTCAGAAAGTCTACAATCAATTTACAAAATTGTTCAAACGGGCCCTAGCTAAAGAGAACACAACGCCAGAAAATTTCTATCAAAGTAAGAGGCTCTTGAAGGATATGAGTTTACCATTTGAGAAGATTGATTGTTGTACCAACGGTTAGATGTTGTTTTAGGGCGACGACGAGAACATCGATCAGTGCAGGATGTGCAGCTACCCTAGGTTCAAACCCTCATATCGTAGGAAGATGATATCTTTCAAGTCTATGTATTATCTTCCCATCACTCCTCGTTTAGAGATGTTGTATCAGTCGAGTGCCACTACAAAAGACATGAGATCACATGCTGAGGAGTGTTTCAGAATTCTGGAGAGATGCGACATCCTGCAGACTCTAATGCGTGGAGACATCTTGATAGAGAGTTTCCAGATTTTGCGAGTGAGAAGAGAAATGTGAGGCTTGGTCTGTGCACTGACGGATTTGCCCCATTCGGTATGCACGAGAAGAAGTATTCGTTGTGGCCTGTGTTACTGACACCGTACAATCTACCTCCTTGGTTAAGCATGAAGCCTCACAACATATTTCTCACTGTCTTGGTGTCTTGTCCTCAGCACCCTAAGCATAACCTGGATGTCTACCTTCAGCCACTGCTTAAAGAGTTGTTATATTTGTGGCTTACATGAGTAGAGACATATGACGTGTACTGGAAGGAAAACTTCACGTTACGGGCTATTTTTTTATGGACCATCAGCAACTTTCCAGCATATTCTATGTTATCTGGGTGGTCAACAGCTGGAAAACAAGCTTGCCCATACTGCATGGATGGATCTAATGGTAGGATTGGACGACTACAGTAAGGCTGTCCGCCTATCCCAGAAGGGGAGCTCATCCTACTCCATTAGCTCTTACCCCTCGGCCGATCTTGAAAGTCAACTCTCCGATGTGAAAAAGAAATTGGAGAGATCTCAGACAAATGAGAAGAAATTGAAGAAATTGATTAAAAATCGGAGAAAAAGGCACAAATGATGAAGGCTTGGGTTGAACTTGCCTCCCAAAAAACGGGTTTGGATCCTCCAGTATTTGATTCCGCTGCAGAAGAACCTCAAGGTGAGAGTGATGATGATGAGGGTGAGGAGGTTGTCGGACTTGATGACTGTTGATATGGCGAACTAACACTATCGACATGGGGCAATTACGCTTAGCAGGTCGCCAGGACCCACCAGGATCCTTGAAGATGCGGAGCTCGCCCATATGGAGGTAACCTACGAGTGGAGCTCGCCCAGAGCTCGCCTTTATCCCTGGGAAGGTCTCACCGAGCTCCATCATCGCATAACGTCCGTGGGCCACACAAGGCACCAGAGATCGCCCTGGAGCTCGCCCAAACCACCTAGGCTCATCTCCGAGCTCGCCGACGAGCTCGCCTATCAGTCGAATAGGACTCCGATGGTGTGCTCTTTTTCCCTCTGTCCGGTTTATCCACAAGGGTGGTTTACAGCGAGGTTTTTAATGAGGCACATCTAGTCTAAGGCATAGTAGTAGGATGAGGCATGATAAAGGGAGCAGTGCGAGAGACCAAGACGAGGGTAAGGAACCCTCGTCAACACCGGAAGCCACATAGGCTCGTAAGGTGCCGTCTCACACTCGCACGCCTATAAATAAGACCTCTCTTGTACTATTCACACAATTCTGACAATTCTGAAAATCAATACTACTACTCTTGCAATATTTCTCTCTCTATTCTCCCTCCTCATATTACATCCAAGAACATAAAATCTTGGATTATTGTTTGATAGGATTAACATGATATAAGGCCACATAAACAAACGTTGTTAATAAATTCTATCAACAATGACGATGACTTTGATTCGAAAGGATAGTTTATTTATTTATTTTTCTTGTTGAACAATTAGCTTATATTTATGTTGAATATTTAATAATTTTATTTTCTATAAATTATGTTGGATGTTTTAACATTATAAATATTTATTGAAAAATATTATAATAAACAAATTAGAAACCAAAAAAAAATTATTTTGATGAATTTGAAAAAAAATGTGACTCAATTTGAAGTTAAATACAATTAATTGCAAAAAAAAAATGAATAAATTAATAAATTTTAGTAATGTTAAATAAAATTTACAACATTATAATATTTATTGAAATATATATATATATATATATATAAATATACATAAACAAATTAGAAACAACAAGCAATTAATTAGAAGCATTTAAAAAATACGTGACTCAATTTGGAGTTAAATACAATTAATTGCAAAAAAATGAACAAATTAATAAATTTTCGTAATGTTAAATAATAAATTTACAACATTATAATATTTATTGATATATATATATATACACACACACACAAACAAATTAGAAACAATAAGCAATTAATTAGAAGCATTTTAAAAATAATGTGACTCAATTTGGAGTTAAATACAATTAATTGCAAAAAATGAACAAATTAATAAATTTTCGTAATGTTAAATAATAAATTTACAACATTATATATATATATATATATATAAACAAATTAGAAACACTAAGCAATTAATTAGATGCATTTTAAAAAAAAAATATGACTCAATTTGGAGTTATATAGAATTAATGGCATGAATATGAACAATAAAGACAAGTGCACGAGTGGAACACGCCACCTCTGAGTCGCCCAGAGGTCGCGAGTTCATACCTTAGGCTTGCGAATATTGCAATATTTATTCTGGGCCAATAAAGGCTCATATACAAAGTGTGGTGCATTGGTTATGTTGCTAGGACTTGGGCCAAGTGGTTCGAGCCCACCTTAGCTATTGGGAAGGCCTGGGTTTGAACCAGCGGTTGCTAATTATTAGCTTCCATTGTTCTAGCGACTATCATTTTTTGTCACTAAAACCAGTTTTTTTTAATAGTGTTTGTACTTTTAAGTTTTTTACAACTTATATATTTTTATTTGCCTTAAAATTCTAGTCCATGCATGTAGTGGCCTAGCATACATTCAAACTGTGTACATTTCATCCATTATGTATTTAAGCACATTTAATAAATATCTAATGTTATTTATACTCGTTCATATAAGTCTATAACAACAATGTAAGTATTAATAATTAGAGTAAGTGTAGTGTGAAATCATCTCATGACATGAAATTAATATAAAAAATATATCATTTATTTGTTAAAAAATAATATTTTTAAAAATATATTAATATTTTTATTAAAAATGACTTTCATTTTCTTTAAAATAGTATCATATTTTACTATAAATTTATAACTAAATTTTTAAAAAATAATAATATTTTTGTTTAATGTGACTATCATTTTTCTCAAAAATATTATCATATGTTATTGTAATTTTCTCTCTTTTTACCAATCATATATCATGAGATGATTTCATACCATTTTAAAAAAAAAAATTAATATGTGCATGCGTTGTCATTATTATCTTGTAATATGATTTGGTTCTTAGCCAGAATAAATTGTCTGTCACAAACCTAAAAGGTTTCAATAATTTCTGTACCATGTGCTCGTATATATGTTTTGTGGCCTCTGCTGGTTCCTCATGTTAAATATTTTTTATTAAAATCACTCGTAATCTTATTCACGCCAAATAACCTGCTCCCTACATCCCTAAACAATTTTTTATTTTTTTTGGTTAGTAGTATATGAATTCATATGTTATATTTTTATGATTCAGACAAATTAATATTTTTTTAATATACAATTAATGTTATCTCTATGAAGGGCATATTTCATTTTGTCAAATTAAATTAATGTGATCAGTTAAAAAAATAACAATAACAAGAGCTAATAAAATAAATGTACTTATAGTTCTTTTAAAGAAAAAACCTCAACTCTAGTTTAACTGAATTTTTTTATTTTTTTGGTCTTTGTATTCGTGGTAAGTGCATTGTTGAGTTGAAATCGACCTACAAAAACCACAAATACAAATACCATAAATATTAAATTGTTCCACCTACTAAAGAAAATAATAATTTGGAATATTATTCCTCAAGATAAACTCTTTTAATACTTATCTATCGGTCATATACTCATATGTATATATGTAACTGATTCCCTGGTTTTATTTTATAGACAGTAACTGTAGATAATTATCTTATAGGCTAGTTAATTGACTTACTATTAATTATGAGTAATATATATGTAACGCATGGTGTAATCAATATGTGTGTGTATATATATAAAACGAAGCAAAATATTAAGACTTATTAATATATATTATTATAAATTATCCTCTATTTTATGACTCCGTTTTTATTATTTTCAGCTTCGATGAAGACATTTCTATAAATATATAATTTCCTTCCAAATTATTCTTTCCTCATGACTTATCAATTAGCATGTTGGCGACATGCAGTTTAAATTTTACATTATAAAAGTATGGTCATCTATCTTCGGAAGCTGCCAAGTGTGCATATCCCTCATTTGACACGTGTCTTTAAAGAAAGAAAACAAACAGCATTTTATTATTCTCTTTTCGTTTCTGATCTCCTTTCTTATTCTTCCGTTTCTCATCCCCTTTGGAGTAGGTCAACAGTCGCTTCTCGGCAGCGGTAACCCTCCCCGCGCGCTGGAATCTAGTTTTTATAACGTTTTTGTCTGTTCTCCTTTCTTATTCTTTCGTTTCCCATCCCCTTTGCAGAAGGTCAACAGCCGCTTCTCGGCAGCGGTAACCCTCACCGGCGCTCTGGAGTTCAGTATTTATAACATTTTTGTCCAATAATCTTCCGAAGGAGTCGAAGAAGCCTTTTTAGTGGCTTTCAATAATTTCAGCTGTGAAACCGTCTCCATTTCCACCCTTTTTAAAGGTATTTTGCATTTGATTTTGTTGTACTCTGGTGTTGTTCTTAGGTTACTGGTTTCAACTGGTCTGCCCCATAAATCTTTTTTAGGTATTTATGGCTAAATTATTTAATGGGTTATCGACCAAATATTGTTTATTGATTGTTGATTTGTGTTTTGATTTTATATTTTATTGTTTCAGGTGCAGAGCGTTTCGATTTGTCCAGTAGACATCGGCGCTGTAGCTGCCTAAGTTCTTATCGTATATCCGTCTCAGGTTCGTAGCTCTCTCAGGAGTAATTTATGCATGTGTATCTGTATGTTTTTGTGAAGGGTGGGTAGTTCTTCTAAATGCCACTGAGGAACCGGCTACTCTACTCATGGTCTCATGTTATACTATTCTCACTCTGTATATCTCCTTT
>JAPKLY010000975.1:57628-88521 GCA_026898435.1 Prunella vulgaris
AGCAACAGAAGGGATTTAATGGTGATCTTATGTTTTGTGTTTACAACTTGCGTATTATGTTGTGAGGTTGACATAATGGAGTGTGAAGTAATGTTTTTTTTTTTTTGTCTTAATAGTTGCATGGGCAGAATAGTTGCATATGATATTTTTGTTTGTTTATTTTTTTAGTAAAAATCTTATTTTACGACCTCTGGAATATCTATATGTATAATTATATTGTTTTTAGCTTGATAGACTGATCTTTCCATGTGTACAAATTTGAGTTCCCCTAAGATTTCTAAACTTGAATCTTACAACCTCATCTTTCCTTAGCTGCAAACTAACAGCTTTATTTATTTATCCTTCACCTTGGTATAGTGGCATTATTGAATGTATTTGATTGGATGTGTATATAGGTCCAAACTAATTGGAGCATTCTAGAGTATTTTGATCGATCATTTGGTACTTTTCAATTGAATATCCCTGCATCTCTTATCCAATCAACTGACATTTTTTTCACAGTTTTTGTTGTTATTATTATTTATTTACTTACTATTTTCTCAAATCTTGACAGTATCTCCCACCTTCCTTGACTATAGATTTCTTCTGACAATATCATTTTTCAAAATCTTTCTGTCAAAAAGTTAAAGTATGAAGGGAGGAGGTAGAGGAAACCAAAATAGATAGAATTATTTGTCTTGGCAGTTATAGTAGTTGGATGTGGTACTTCTTACTGTGGCTAAGAGCTTGATATTGTTAGTGGTTACTTTCAGTTTTAACAGTCATTTAATTTACTATTGTGATGGCTACTGATGTTTTGAGTTAAGAGCAGGTGCATGTACTTTCATTTTGGTCCTACCCTTTGTAGCATGATCCATCCCAGACCATGCAGTTCATCTAGCATGATTAAATTAATTTTATTTGTTAAAGCATTTACGTAAAACATGAGACTGAGATAGTAGAGTTATATTCTTATTTGTCGTTATTGAAATAGTTGAGAGAATTTAGCTTTATTACTCAATTTATCTTAAAACTAAGCCTGACTTTTCAGTTTTTTGTTGGAACCTTTTATTTTGTTTCTATGATTCCTGATGGGTTCATGAATATCCTGATGGAACCTCAGACCTTGAAGCATTACAAAATTTCTTTTATTCCTGAAGAACTGTAAAAGTTCACACCAAAGTATTAAGGAGTTGACGATGATACAAAAATGACTTAATGTAGGCTTGATGGTCCCTGCTAACTGAAAATTTTCAATGACTTGGTGCTTTGATTTACTGCTAACTGAAATTTTTCAATGACTTGGTGCTATGATTTGATATTACACTTGCGCTAACTGAAACTTTTAATGACTTGGGGCTATGATTTGAGATTACACATAAAACAACACTACTAATCTCTTCGAGTCAGATTTCATAAGTTAGATAGTCATTTGGCAGATGAATTTGGTTGTTTGTGGTTGTGGCTCTCTATATTTGTATTTTAGGTTTTCTTCTCAAATTTGAAATTCTTTATATCCTCAAATTTTTGTTGTGTTCTTATATAAATATCAAATTATAAAATTGAAGGATGTTATTTTTTTTGTCTATTGTATGTTGCAGGCCTGACTTGCATTGTGATTGGTTTAACCGTTTCTTATTGCAATGCTGAAAACATTTACTATGGAGGTCCCTTCTTAACTTTGTCTCTCTATTTTATTTAATTATCCTGAAAATAATTAAATATAAATATATTTTTTTTTATCTTTCATAATTAGCGTAGACATTTTATTTTTGTATTTCATAATTACCGTAGGCAACGATTAAAAATCACTTTGATCAACTATGTTTTCCCATGCAACAGAAATTTTTTGAAGAACGATCATCCTCTGCTTTATTCAAATACGTAAAGGATTTGGAACTCAACAACCTTTCGCAGAATGTTGTAGTACGCCTTCTTCGCATATGGGAGACACGTAACTTCAAACGCAATAAGGAACTTATGAGTGTTGATATCCTATTTTTAGATGAAAATGTATGTATTTATAGAATAAAAAAACTCACCCAAATACTTTGAGAAATTTTCATCAATTTAACTTTGATCAAGTTTTTCAACATTATTTTATGATGCTTTACATACTGTCTAATATTGGCCTGTTGGTGATATCTTCCGTAATAATCATGTTTGCTTTTGAGATATTCCCCTACAATATTTCGGTTATTTTTATAGTGCTAATCTTACAGACTATTATCATAATCTCTTTGAGCATTTCACATTATTTTATGATGTTTTATATACTGTCTAATATTGTCCTGTGGGTGATGTCTTCTGTAATACTCACCAGTCAATCTCTCTATTGAGTATGTTGTTAAATTTGATCATACATTATTTTAGAATACTGTATTAGGTTTGAGATTTATCATTCGATTTTTTTTCTAAACATTTATTTTCACGATTATTTAAACATATTAAGTTTTGTTCCATTTCAGGATTGTCTTATTCAAGGTTCTATCCCCCCCCCCCTCATTGCTTCAATCTTTTAACGAGCGGTTGAAAGAGGGCCAAATTTTTGTCCAGTAATACCAAGAGGAAGCAGACAGGACACTGTCCAAGCAACGATAAATAGATCTATCCTATGGGATGCAT
Organism: Prunella vulgaris; assembly: GCA_026898435.1. Lineage (NCBI taxonomy): Eukaryota > Viridiplantae > Streptophyta > Magnoliopsida > Lamiales > Lamiaceae > Prunella > Prunella vulgaris. Next base: position 60,233 of record JAPKLY010000975.1, read on the forward strand.
GCACCGTGCACACCCTAAGCCAAAACATGCGTTTGGACAAAACTGAGATGAAGTTTGCTAAATGGGTTTTGCAAGTTGGAGATGGCACGACTAGGAAAATAACTTCTGTACAAAAGGAGGATGGCGAAATGGAAAAAATAGTGATTGACCAGAAGTTGATGCTAAAAAATGATGGAAAACCTGTAAAGCAAATAGCAGAACACGTATACTCAGAACTGGTTATCTCGATTACAGACAAAAAATATTTGACAAAAAGAGCAATCCTTGCACCGACAAATGAAGCAGTTGATGAAATAAACATATTCATATTGTCATCGATACCAGGAGAAACAAAACAATACTTCAGTTCAGATAGTATAGAGAAAGAAGGGGAAGGAACTGAAAAGAATGAAGCGTTGTACCCAATGGAGTTTCTAAATAGCTTAAAATACCCGGGAATTCCAGACAGTAAGTTGGAACTGAAGAAACATGTTCCAATCATGTTATTGAGAAACATCAATCAAAGAAAGGGACTTTGCAACGGCACACGAATGCTGGTTACACGCTTAGGAGAAAGAGTCGTGGAAACAGAAATACTAACAGGAACGCATGTGGGAGATAAAGTTTTGATTCCACGGATTATTCTAACTCCAACAGACACAAAATGGCCGTTCAAACTTAGAAGACACCAATTTCCTGTACGGGTCTGTTATGCGATGACAATCAACAAAAGCCAAGGACAAAGCTTCAAAAAAGTCGGAGTATATCTCCCAAAACCAGTTTTCAGCCTCGGCCATTTGTACGTTGCGCTATCCAGAGTCACATCTGCAGAAGGACTAAAGATATTGAATATCGGAGAACACACAGAAAAAGACAAGCATGTTACAAACATTGTGTACAAAGAGGTCTTCAATAATTTACCTTCAACTGGTACGAACGAGCAGGTACTAAAAAAAATCTAGCATATATACAACTTTATTTTAAAAAACAGCCACAAAGATAGTATAATTCGACATAAATTAACCAAAAATTATTTTACAGGTAACCTACAGACAATCCAAAAAACTTAAAGAGTCAATTCCAACAATATATCACCGGTGGATAGAGAAGGTGGTAAATGTTAAGGGAGACGGACACTGTGGATTTCGAGCCGTAGCAGGTTTGATGGGATTTGGAGAGGACAATTGGGGACGATTTCGACAAGACCTAATAAATGAGCTAAAAAATAATACTTCATTATATAAGAAGGTATTTAGGGTCGAAATTTATGACGAAGAAATCTTAGAAGCTTTGGATTGTTGGGCCCCAACAGCACCGATTGATAAATGGTTCAGTTTACCACTTATGGCTTTCTTGGTGGTATCGACGTACAATGTTGCGTTTATTACGTTGACACCGTACATGTCAATTACCACTTTGCCATTTCGGAACGCTGTGCCAGAAAACCCAAAATCTATCTACATGGCTTTGGTTAATGGCAACCACTATGTCCAGGTAAATTTCAAAATTTGATAGGACAATACCGTAAAAAAACTATGGGATTAATTATTGTAATGTCAATTTCAGGTATATTTAAAACGAGGACATCCCATTCCTCCAATTGTCACAAACTGGATAGACCACAAACAACCTATTGCATTAGGTTGGCATACAACTTACAATGAAAAGAACATTTATTAGGTGAAGGGAGAAGACAAAGTAATTACATACGCTATTACATACTAAAAGTTTGTTTGATGTATGCAAAACTTAAATAAATAATTATTTATTATTGTTAATTTGAGTAAATTATTTATGTGTATATGTTCATTTATTTATTATTTGGTTTCAGCCATGGTCAGTCTCGATGACTCTATAAAAAAAAAGAATTTTGATCTATGAGTATAAATATCATGAACATACAATCATTATAACCATCTAACCTGCATGAATATCATAAAGTTATTTCTAAAAAATTGTTTAAAAAATAGTAAGATCTTTTGAAAGGTATATTCAAAATACAACTATTTCTATAAAAAAAATATATGTTTTTGCTTATTTAGTTTTAAATTTTTCCATCATATCCACTAAATTTCTTTACAATTTTATATTTATCACGTTAAAAAGTTTTTACCACCATCTTTAAGAACAACAATTTTATTCGTAAAACTATTAATTTGGCTACTTATAAAAATTATACATATTTTTGTGAATAAAAAGAATATAAAAAAATAACTATATAAGGCCCGTGCATGGCACGGGCAAAATTCTAGTTAATATCAATAATTCATCAATTCCTTTTGAATGAAGCTTCAGTAAATTGCAACAATTTGATAACTTTAACTTATAAATTAAAAATAAATTAGATTAAAGTAAAATATTATGTGAATGAAATATCCTTCATACAACCCTAATTTCAAGAGGCGCGAGAATTTCTCGTATTCTAATCCAAAGTACGTGGTCCAATTGCCATCGGGCATGGATCCGGGAGCTAAACCGGCCAACAATGAAGGAAAAGCCAGTGTGGATGAGACATTGTCACATATTGTAAAGCAACTAGAAGAGATGAGCTTAGAGAATGTAAGAAAACATGAGGAGACAAATCGGAAGTTCGATGATCAATACAAGTCGCAAGGGAACCAAATCAAAAGCCTAGAGTTTTAAATGGGACAACTAGCAAGCTCATTGAGCCCACATGTGAATAAAGGTAAGTTTTCTTCGACTACCGAGCCTAATCCTGGTGAGTATTGTAATGCTATTATTTCTTGTGTTGAAGTGAGTTGTAAGGAAGTGAAGGAGTGTTCTATTGAAAAGTTTTATGATGAGTTGGTTGAGGAGGTGTATGTGAAAAGGGGGTAGAGAGTGTTGTGAAGAGAAGTGGGAGGAAATCGGGAGCCATAGGATCGAAATGGAAAAAGTCGAAAACGGATGTTGGAAAAGAGCGTTGACCAAGTTATGGTCGAGCACCGGTGTGAAGCTGACCGAGCAATTCTTCTCTGCACCCTGGTCCAAGCCATGCCCGGACACATGAAGAGGAGCGCTCGATCAGCCATGATCGAGCGCCATTGTACTGATGATCGAGCTCAGCTCCAGATTTTGGATAAATTGAGGGCAACTTCATCTTTTCGCGCGTTTAATGAAGCGTAAATGAGTCTTAATGATTAGAAAACTATACATACCCCAACGATTAGATTTTGGAGGGACTTTTGTTCATTTCATTTTATTAGATAGTTTAGAGAGAGATTAGAGGTAGTTACCATTTGGGTTAGAAGTTAATTTTCAATCTTCTTTCTTCAATTACTTTTAATCCAGCCATTAGATCGTTAATCCGTTCATTGTATTAGATTCCATTGAATTCTCTACATTTGTATGGTAGCATTTAGCATTTGGAGTTCCGGATCAAGAGTTAGCCATAGGAGGTATTTGGATTGTCTTTAAATTTCTTCAACAATTGGTAAGATTACTTGTAATTTCTTTCATATTAGTGTTAATCATGAATGTTCTTATCTTAATTGTTGTTTTGATTTGCCAATTAGCCATGGCTAATTCCTTTGTTGCATTGGTGTACGAATACTACGGTGTAGTTTAATAGCTTATTGATCCTATGCATGAATGAGTGTATTTGATGGATTAATTCTCTAATTTGATGATTAATTGAACTCATGGTGTAATCACTTGAATGTTTTGAGCCTATTTGAGTTAGTAACACATGAGAATTGAGTTAATTAATTGAAGTTCTTAATTGAGATTTATGCACACCAAGTGTTTGTATTAATGCATTTATGTCAATGAGAATTCCTTAGAAGCTAAGAACCTCTCAATTGGAGTATTAGGTATTGCAGAGAGATCTAAGCACTTGATAGAGTCTCTAGACTTGATTAAAACATTAAGTGATCTTATGCATGCTAGGATTGATAAGTTGCTAGATGAACCATAGTTGAAGTACTCTAATGCACACAACCCCAACACTTGCTCATCTTAACCAAGGTGATAATTACCATTTACTTTTCTTGTTAAGAGTAGATAGAAACCAAGACATTTCCTTGCTTCATTAGCTATTCAACTTAGTAAACAATCAATACATGCTTAATATTGTCTCATTTCTCTGAGTTCAATATTATTACTTGGTTAACTTGCATCAACAACAACGTCCATGTACATTTACGTGATTGCAATACACGAATTAGACAAACAACCTTCTCAAACGACAGAGTACTTCATCTCCTACGCATGGATCTCTTTGGTCCAATCACTCTTGTCAGCATCAATGGTAGGAAATATGCCCTTGTTGTTATTGATGATTATTCCAGGTACACGTGGGTTATTTTCTTGTTGAATAAGAAGGAGACTCAAGTGAAGCTTCCAGAGTTACTCAGGAAACTGAGTATTGAACAAGGTCAAAGCATCGTCAGGATCAGACCAGATTAGATCGGGGAATGGAGTTTATTAACTCTTATATAACAGATGTTTTCACTGATAATGGCATTGCTCATCAGACTTCTGCAGTTTGGACTCCACAGCAGAATAGAGTAGCTGAGAGAAGGAATTGGACCCTAAAGGAAGCTTCCAGAACCATGCTGACCGAGTCAGGACTGCCTAAGAAGTATTGGGCTGAGGCTATCAACACTGCGTGTTACACGTAGAACCTATCTATGCTGAACAAACAACATGCTCAGACACCTTATGAAATGTGAAACAAGAGGAAGCCTCGTATCTCTTATTTTCATATCTTTGGGTGTAAGTGTTTCATCTTGAACAATGGGAAAGACCAGTTGAAGGCCTTTGATAACAAGTCCGACGAGGGGATATTCTTAGGATATTCCTCAGTTAGCAAAGTCTTCAGGATCTACAACTGTCAGACTCTTGTTGTGGAGGAAACACTTCATGTTGTGTTTGATGAGTCTGCATCTACGCATAGAAATCAGGTTCCTAGTCCTGACATTGAGGGGGTCACTAAGAGAGTGACGCGACTAGGCCTGAAGAAGAAACCTGAGTTCGAGGTCAAGCTTGTGCATACTCCCATGGGATGGGATGATGATGATGATCAGGATGGACCTCAGGCCAACCCTCAGCAAGCAACTACCTCGGAGAATGTTGAGTCTCAGACGGAGGAACAAACTCAACTTGAGGTAAGAATTGTAGGTGATGATGCTTCTGCCTCTGAGACAGCTACTGAGTCTAAGTCTGTAGGGGAATCAATGTCCCTGACATTGGGCTAACCTCAGGAAATGACTCAGTCTCCCCTTCTCTTGTTCGTTCTGCTTCATTACATGTGCTAGATACTAACATTTCAGGATCTGGCGAGGGAACTTCAGGAGTTGCTCCAAGTGCTCCCATCAGCCAGAGGACATGACTTTCTGATCACTCATTGACAGATATCATTGGAGATATCAATGAGGGAGTCAGGACAAGATTGTTCCATGGCAAGAGTATTATGTTCTGCTGCTTCCTGTCTGATCAGGAGCCTAAGAGCATAGAAGAAGCTCTTGCTGACTCCAACTGGATCGTGACCATGCAGGATGAGCTCAATCAGTTTGAGCGGAATCAGGTTTTAGAGTTAGTAGAGAGACCTTGGCATCAACATGTTACTGGCACTAAGTGGGTTTTCAAGAACAAGAGGGATGAGAAGAATGTTGTTGTCAGGAACAAGGCCAGACTGGTAACTAAGGGATACTATCAGGCTGAAGGGATTGACTGTGATGAGACCTTTGCTCCAGTTGCAAGGTTGGAAGCAATCAGGCTATTTCTGGTATATGCAACATTTAAGAAGTTCAAAGTGTATTAGATGGACGTGAAGAGTGCTTTTCTGAATGGTGTACTGAATAAGGAGGTGTATGTGGGGTAACCTCCAGGATTAGAAGTTGGTGATAAGGTCTATCACCTGAAGAAAGCACTCTACAGACTGAAATAAGCTCCCAAAGCTTGGTATGATACTCTTTCCCAATTCCTGATAAATTATGGGTTCGTGAAAGGAACAGTGGATAGAACTCTACTCAGGATCACTGAAGGTAAGGATATTCTCCTAGTCCAAATATATGTCGATGACATCATTTTTGGATCACCTAACCTGAGGCTTTGTGAGAAATTCTCAAAGTTGATGACCGATAAGTTTAAGATGTCCATGATGGGAGAGATGAACTTCTTCTTAGGTCTACAAGTCAGGAAGTCGGACTCCGGAATCTTTATTAATTAGTCTAAGTACACGAGATATTTGATTCAAAAGTTTGGCGTTCTGTCCAGCAAAGTCTCACATATTCCCATGAACATAGATGAGAAGCTAGATCCTGACAAAGAAGGGATCTCAGTATACCAGACTGAGTATAGGGCACTTATAGGATCTCTATTGTACCTGACTGCGTGTCGTCCAGATGTCACCTATGCAATCGGAGTGTGTGCAAGATACCAGTCTGATCCCAAGAAGAGTCATTTAGAGAGTGCCAAGAAAATTTTGAAATACCTTAAAGGTACAGTCAATTTAGGACTTTGGTACCCCTCTGATGATAACCTAGAACTGACAGGGTATTCTGATGCTGATTACGGAGGTTGTCGCATTGATAGGAAATCAACGACAGACACATGTCAATTTCTAGGGAGCAAACTGGTCTCTTGGTTTTTTAAGAAACAAACAAGTCTTGAAATGTGTACAACTAAGGCTGAATATATGGCAGCAGTCAGTTGTTGCTCCCAGGTTCTCTGGTTGAAGCAACAACTGAGAGACTACCAAGTAGTGGCAACTGAAGTCCCAATTTATTCTGACAATAACAGTGCTATAGCCATATCCCAAAATCTAGTCTTACACACAAGGTGTATGCATGTAGACATTAGGCATCACTTTATAAGAGATCATGTGGAGAAGAAAGACATCAAGATGGAGAGGATCCCTACTGACAAATAAAGAGCTGACATCCTGACTAAGGCTTTTCCTGAAACTAGGTTTGTCGAGTTGTCAGTAGAGTTAAGACTTCTTGACCCAGGAGTAGATGGTTCAGTATGAATCTAAGTTCAGGATTGAACAAGTGGTGTCAGGAAGAATGACCAACTCAAGATCAGGATGATGAGAGAAAGAAGAATGACTTTCAGCGGGAACTAAACATCAGGAGAAGGATCTCATGATCAGGGTGTTAAGGATTCAGAACTCAGCACTTGTCATCCTGAAATTTTCACAAGTGGTATTAGTCAAATTACTATATTTGATTTACTGGTATGTTTGTCCTGAATTTGGTTGCATCATCTCTGCATGTGTCAGACATCACATCAATCAAGGGATGTTAACTCAAATCCTCAGCCATTCATTTATTATTCAGTTTTTATTTAATGCAATAATTCGAATTTATTTCGAACATACTCTGACATGCATTAAATGTGCATGGGAGGGAACAGTTTTCAAGGAAAATTCAAATCATTAATTTTGAAACTGAAAGGCCATGACTTTTTATACATGCATTTTAGCCAACTTCAATGTTTAATCTCCACCGTTAAATTTCAAAAGCCTTTGAATCTGATCTGTTCTTTAAAACTGAACGGGGGTACAAATAAGGAATTTGATCACTTTACACATTTTACGCACTCATATTTCCTAACCCTCTATTACTCTCTACAACTTTACTCTCTCTCTCTTAAGCTCTCACCCTTTCCATGGCTGCTTCATCAACCATGTCCACCAATGCATCCAGAAAGAAGTTCCATGAGGAGCTTTCCTCCGTGGAAGGAAAGATTACATATGAGTGGATGACAGATTTCTCCCACTGGTCGGAAATGCCAGAGATCAAGACGGTGTACTGTGCCTTCCAGAATTCTAAGCTTCTGGATTTCGTAACCATCAGAACGGTCAAGAATTGCCCCCATTTGATTGCTGGCTTCTACACCAACCTGACTGAAGGAGATGATGGAGAGTGGGAATCCTGGATTCCACTCAGGAGGACTGCCACCAACAAGAAGGAAAAGACTGTGGTGGAGTACTCTTACGAAACTGTGAAGGCCAGGGACCTAATTAGGAGTATGTACAAGCTGCCTCACTCCACTCCTGAGAAGAAGCTGGAGGATCCCACCTTCTACAAGTTGGGCGAAGAACAAGACTATCTGAATGCCTTCCTGATCAATCCAACTGAGATCGAGGCGAAGTTGAACAACAAGCTTCTCCAGCCTGCCTACAAATTACTCTTTGAAGTTGTTGTGCTAAGTGTGATGGGATGTGTAGGAGGCAATGAGCAGATCTCTCAGTCTAAGATCAAGATTATAGCTGCAATCGCCAACTTTGCTGAGTTGGACTGGGAGGAGTAATTCCTTCAGAAGCTCGTCACTGAGAGCAAGAAGGTTGAGAGAAAGGGTGATCAAATTTTCTTTTCCAAGAATCCTCATTTTGGCACGAGGCTTTCAGTGATGCTTCGGTCACTGACTTTGGGGGACATCGATGTTGAGGAGATGATTGATCTTCCCCAAAAGTACATCCTTTTCAAGAACGTTGATGATGTATGGAAGAAAGTGAAGGATACTGAGGTGAAGAAAGTGAAGGGCAAGGGCAAGGCTACTTCTTCTAAGCCTCGGGATGAGGTTGCCGAGAAGGTGGTGAAGAAGAAGGTGGTCAAGCTTCAGCCTCAGAAGAAAACTCTGCTGAGAGATGAGCCAGAGTAGGCCACTGGTCAGGGGGTGATCGTTGTTGCGCCCATTGCTGCAGTGGCACCAGTATCTGAGTCTACTCAGGATCCGGCTTAAGCGCCTTAGGAGGAAGTTGCTCAGGAGGAGCACGACAATCCTACTGACAATGTGCCCCTGCATCTCACCTTGCCAAGGCCGGACCCCAATGCGCCAACATATCAGTATCTACTCTTTGAGACTGATGAGAAGGAGGAGGAGCATGTTTAGGGGGAAGGAGAGGTGAAGGAAGCTGATGCAGCTCAAGAGAGGGCTGAAGTCACAACTGGTCAGGATGAACCTCCCTTTCAAAATGATCAGGAAATGGGGGATGCCCATGTGATGAATGTGGTAGAGTCGGAGAACTCTGGAGAGTGAGGGTGCTCAGGATGAGCACCATAGTGGAGGAGATAGTGCTCAGGAGGAGCAAGAAGGCGGTGATGAGTCGGGAGCTCAGGAAGAGCTGGAAGATGACTTGGAGGGTGACCAACAGAGGCAAGGCTGGGTTGTGGTGGATGATCCGAAGGATGATGACTCTGATCAGAATGTGCCATTCATCTCAGACTTGACTCCCTTTGAATTGGATGCATGATCTCAGGCATTAAGGTTCATTACCAAGTATCATCCTGATCTGGTGGGGAGGTATGTTGAGGAGGTAGTCCAACTGCGAACAATGGTGGTCATCCGGAAGGCGATGTTCCCTGAGCTGGCTACCCTGCTGGAGAAGAAGGGATTGGAGTATCTAAAGGATCAAGAGCAGAAACTGTGTGACCGCTTTGGGATCACAAGATTTGCACAAGTCCTATGAACTGAGGATTTTATCAGGGTTGCTCGCCAATATAACCCTGAGCCTAACCCTTCTCAGGAATTGGAGATTGTTCCTATCGATGCTTCTGCAAAAGGTGCGACCTCGGGTGGAGGTGCACCGGCCGATGACGCACTCCCTGGAACTGGGATTGCTGAGGCTTCACGAGAGGTTCCAACTGATCAGCCTGCAAGACTGAAAGCCAAGACGAAGAAGAAGGCTAAGAAGTCCAAGGCCAAAACTGAGGGTGTCTCACTGATGGCTCAATCTATTCTGAGGAAGCTTGAGCGCCAGCGCCAGAGGCACCGGAAACTGACATGTGCCTTTATCAATGTAAGGAAGGATGATTATGACATAATCCTAAGCACTGACATACAGCGCACCACTGAACTCCTAATCATTTAAGCACAATTTGAACAGATGATCACTTCTTCAATGAGTGGTCAGGATGAGCAGATTAAGGCTCTGATTGCAGAAGGGTTAGCTGGGCACGAGGTTCAGGTTAAGGATCTAGCGTTAGAGGTTGCCAAGTCTGAGGATCAGACTCTGATGGCCAAGATGAACGAGGATCAGAAGAGTTCTGAGGAGTTTTGGAATCAATATTTCACTGACCTGCAGAAGGAATGCTCTACTCAGAAGCAGGAGTTTCTCTCCATACGGACATACTTTTCTGCCAATTAGACTGAAAGCTTACTCAGGGCAGAAAATCTGATCAAGTGGCTGCAGATCTGAAGGTTATGGTGTATCAAACAACATCTCAGGGGATACTGATCGAAGACATCAACAAAAAGCTCGATGAGAAGGAGTCCCCTGATTATGCCAAAAATGGGGAAGGAAGAAAAAATCCCAAGTTTGATCCGAAGAAGAAGAGGAAGGCCACTGAGTCGTCTGCTGATGTTGAGCCGCAGACTTAATAGACTCAGAAAAAGCAACGTCATGCAACTCTTCCGGATCTGTTCAATGAGCTTGAGGAAGGTGCCTATCCTAATGACCCCATCATTTTGGAGCTCTAGAAGACGAAGGAACTTGCACTCCAAAGTGCTCTCCAGGTTAGGACTCAAGCCACTCAGCTTGAGAAATTGAAAGAACAGGTTGATGTCCTGACCCAGGAGAAGGTGAAGCTTGCTGGTGAAAGCCTGATGAAGAAGAAGGCTCAGGCTCCATCCCGGAGGAAATTGAATACTGAACCTCTTCCCTCTCGCTCAGAATATATTGAAGAATTTGTCCCTCCTGCACTGATTGAGAAATGGGATCCGATCAAGAAGCAATTCGTAGAACTCTTCTACGTTTTTGGCATATGGATCAACTCAAAGGAGGACAAGTGACAATCTTCAGTAGATGGATGGGGCTTGTGCATCCTGAAGTCTGGGGAGAGATCATTGTCTTTGCAGACAAGAAGGGGGTCCTGATCAATGCTCCAGAAAATATCTTCCACCTCCCTCCCACAATCGGCGTGAACTATCACCTGGACCGGAACAAAATTCAGGAAGAGATTGCTGAAGTCGCTAAATGTTCCGGTGGTCTCGAGGATGCAGGAAGTTCTTCGCCGTGAACATGAGAGTTCTGAGGAAATACTAGATTTCCTTAGAAAAATGGGAGGATGAGGAAAAGTTCTTTCAGGAATACATTTATAATAGTTTCAGGATATTTGTACTTACTTTTGATAATCAATGAAACTATTTTATTCCTGGGACAACATCTCGTTGACTCCTGATTTTACTTTCTGCACTTATCAAGAACTGTACTAACCCTTTCCTGTTTCCATCTTATAGACTAACTACCTCAAGTGTTAGAGGTTACTGAACTGAATACTGATTTATCAATACTTTGTATAGATGGTTAGGATTTTTACTAAGGGTTTTGGCATCATCAAAAAGGGGGAAATTGTTGGAATACAATCTGAGAATTTTGATTAGATCCCAAAACCCCTTGATGATTTGACTAAGTATAATTGGTCAGGATGACAGAACTCATTATAGTCAGGTTAGAATATATTTTCTGTTCACAGGTATTCAGTTCAGGGGGAACACACTAAAGACTGAAGATTGAGGGAGACGTCCACAAGATCTGAAGTCAGAAAGGCATCCAATCCTGAAGGTCCAAGCTCGTCCTGAAGACGTCTGACCTAAAGCTGATCCTGAAGAACCTGAATATCGTCTTGAAGCTAAGAGAGTCATCTTGAAGAATTCCACTGATGATGTTCCTACTGAGTACCTTAAGCATGCTCAGGTCAGGACTCACTCATTGAGGGCAAGTATAACCTGAGTAATTGGGCTGAGTATCATCATTACTGATACTTGTAAGTCCTAAAAGAAAAGGTTACACGTGCAATGGAGAGTTAGCATTTATGTTAACTTCTGATGACAAAAGGAATGTTAGCAACTCCGTATGAAGACAAATATTTATTCTGAGTAAAGAACGAGAGACTCAGAGTTTTAAATGTACAAGGAAGCATATAGTCAAGTCGACAAACTAGCCGTTGGACAAATAGTTAGTGAAGAGACGACATGTATGTACAGAGCCTGTGCCACATTTAATGCGCCTCAGACCTGCAGGTGGCGGATCAGAGTATTTCCATACTTAGTATGGGAAAAGTCAAATCAAGTACAAGGTCCGTCTTCACCTACCTAATATAGGAAGATTTGAAAAGATCTCCTCCAACGGATCTTTCTGAATCTCCCTATAAATACAGATGACCTTGCACCCATTCAAGGTTACGGAAAATTTCCAAGCAAAGAAATCTCTAGATTCCAAGTGCTCAAAGCAAACGACAAACAACACTTTGCAAGTTTAAATTTCTCTAGTGTTGTAGGAGGAATCAATCTGTATATTGTTTAGAGTGATAATCCTTATCTTTAGATTTTCTTTGTTAGAAAGGATTGTCATAAATCTAGTTGGAATCCAGAAAACTAAACCCCTCAGTGTGTGAGAAGGTTGGTGGGAAGGACTGAGACTTGTAAAACACCCAGGGGTTGAGTTCCTTAGAGAGAAAGGAGGCTATTCGTGCACCTTGGCACGTTAAAAACAAGCACCAATCCTCTGTAGAAGAGGATTGCTTCCTGTTATATCAGGTCGTGGACGTAGGAGTTGGTTATCTTCTGTTGGTCCCAGATAAACAATAACAGGTGTATGGGGGGAATACACTTTTAAGTACAGATTTTTGAACATATGAATTTTACAGCGAACTTAAGAACACAAGTGCCCTGTTAAAAGATCAGTGGACTTGAAAGGTTCCCTGATAGGTGACCTATGTATTTGATCAGAGTTGAGATTTTGCAGCGGATTAATCAAACACATTTTCAAAGATTTATCAACACACTCAAAAGAATAAAGCAATAAGAACACAGAGGATTTATAGGGGTTCGGAGTTAAACTCTTCTACTTCCACTTTTCCTGACTTAACAGGAGAATTCCTTAACCTCGGGAATTCCTTGTTTTAGAGTGCTAAGGTGCACTGATCAAGAATAACTTCTCTTGATCTCTAGGATTTTCCTGAGTCCTAGTCCTCTCAAGATTTCAGACTGAGAAACTACTCAGCTTACTTTCTTCCTACTCACAGCCTTAAACCTATTTCAGTTTAAGGGCTTGAGTTCTCCAACTAAGGTTCAGAGAACCCTTTACAACGATGAGCATTATCTAGGTTGGGTTATCTCAGTAGGGTTCTAAGGATATTACAGTGTAAGCCTAATTAAAAAGTTGAGCTCTAAATATTGTAGGCACTTGGGAAACTAGTGTGATTTCGAGTGCTAGAGAATTGAGATGAACTTTGGAGAGCTTTAGATTTTCAGATGAGCTTGATAGTTTCCCGTATTTAGCGTCTTCTTCAACTGCTGTATTTATAGACCTAATTTGAAAGACCATCCGTTGGAGAGATAGTTTCAAATTAAGCTATTTTGGTAATCCAACGTTCTTCTAGATCTTTCTCAGAGTTTGGAATGGTCAAATATGTCAAATATTGTAGTCCAACGTTCTTCAAGATCTTATTCAGATTTTGGATAGTCAACTCTTAAGAATTAATGGTTGAAAGCTCATTAAATGCATGCTTAAATTTAATGCAGCCGCCTTTGAAAACTGTGCCATCCTAGGTTGTTGGTTGCTTCTGAACTTGGTACTGACAGGTCAGTCTTTTGTGTCAGGTCCGTACATAGGTGGCAGTTTCTCATTGTTCTGACTTAATTGTTCTTCAGTTCCGTCAAACGGTTACATTGAAGTCTTCTGTCTTTTCATCAGGTGACTAAGAACATTCCATTTGTTGCATTTAACACTTCATTTAAGTGTTGCAACTACTCTCATTTAATACTGAAGTGTATTAAATGCATCAGGCTTGTCTCTTCAAGTGAGTTTGTCAGGTCACTTATACTCAGTCTCCTGGGGTGCCTTTCTTCAGGTGGGTGTATCTCCTAACTCTTCATCAGGCTAGTCTGATCTATATCAGGCTAGTTTTCTCTAAGGTAGCCTGATTTTTACAATTTAGTTTTTCTAACTTTTTCATATAGTCTTCTAACAGTTAGGCTATTTTTCTAAGCTTTACAACTCTTTAGCTTATCAGGGGAGTTTTTGGGATTATATCAAAATATTTTATTTAATCATTTCCCAACAATTTCCCCCTTTTTTATAGGAACAAAGACTTTACTGACTTGACTACTTATCAGTGGATTTGTACTTAGAAAAATTTTAATTTTTGAAGGTTCCCCCTGAAAGTGTACCTGCAGGTTAGTTAGGAATTTCATATAAAATAGTGCACAGGCATAATAGATTATGAGATATTATCTTGGGCTCAAAAGGATTAAATATCTTCATTAACTTGAAAAGTTGATTAAAGTTTACAGAGTTTCATACTGTAATCAAACAAAAGTACTATCCTGCCCAAGAAAAACAAAACAAAGTAACAGAAGCAACCATCCTTCATTCTTCTTTCCCTTCTTCAGTGCACTTCTTCACAGGCTACCAAAAGTTGGTTCCAGTCCATACTGATTGAACACCCTTTTTTCTTCAGCTCCATCTTCTTTTGCATGATTTCCATGCTGTTACCTTTCAAACTAAGTCGTTCACAAATCAGTAGCCACTCTCCCAAGATCTCCTGCATCTTGACCTCCCCACTTGCATCAATTGGGGGGCATAAAGAGAATAGGAACGGGAGCTTTAAAGGGCTCTCCACCACTGTGCTCTGCATTCAGAATCATGGGGTAGAGAGCAGACCAATGTTCCACCATCTTCGGATGAAACACCTCATCAGCTTCAACTCCTTCAAACTCCCCTGTCACATAGTAGGAGTAAACAAACTCCCTCTTTATCTCTTCCCATTGATCATTGATATCCTTGGGAATCCAGGAGTCTAGATGTAGAAATTTAGCAACTGGCTCACTCGCCTGAGCTTGTCTTCTTCTTGCTTTCATTCTCCAGTAGGAGTTGCTTGACATTCTTGGTGGTGGGGACTTCAACTGTCCACTCTCAATCAACCTTCTTTTCTATTCAGCTTTCTGACGATTGTGTTCATCCTGAGTCTGGCCTGACTTAACTGTCTGAGCCAAAGGGCTCAGAGTGGACTTGAACTGTTCCTTTTTTATTGTACCTTTTCAGGCTGGCTTGGTGCAAGTTGGGCTAGTGGGAAAGGATTTTCCACAGCCAGCTCTCTTACCTCCTCTTCATCCTCCTGGGTCACCAATACCCTTCTCTTCTTAGCGGCTTGAGTGTCAGATGCACTCCCACTCCTCTGAGCACTCCTCTATCTCTTTTCCCCCAATATTTGTTCCTTGGCCTTTGATAACCTGGTTTCTCTTCCTGCACCAGCAATCCCTTTCCTTTTCACATGAGCAGTAGCTTGCTCCCCTTCCTTGACAAGAATGTCAATCTCCTTCCTGACATCAGCGACAAATTTTTCAGGGTCAGGCCCCTTACCAACGGATGGTCCTCCAAGAGGTCTGTCCTGTCTCTCTACTTTCTTTTCCCCCTTCTTGCTAACTCTCGTAGAGAGTTCAGCAAGAGCCACAAAGTGCTTGGCTGTGTCCTATTCAACGACCCTGAGATTGATGAGACAATGCTCTGTTTCTTCATTGAGTGCCTTCAGGTGATAGACAGCATCCACTCCAAAGTCCGTAAAGGGCTTTAACTTCTCCTCAATTATCAAATTTGTAACAGCCTGAGTGGGAAGCACTGAAAGTGCTTGCCTAACCTGAGTTTCAACCTCTTCCTTCAGGGCATTCTCCCTCCTTGTGAAGTATTCATTCATCCGATCCATCAGGCCACCTGCCATGACATTGATGGTAGCCTGAATCATCCTTTCCCTTTCCTCAGAATTTTCCTGCTTCACTGCCACAATAGCCTGTGCATGAGTCTGCCTTTCTTGCTCCACGCTTGCCTTCAACTCATTGATTTCCTTGGAGAGATGCATCTCCATCTGATCCACATTGGCTGACATGTTAGTGATCAGAGTCAGATTAGAGTCTTGTACCTGATCAAGGTGCTCATCCAGCACAGCTGTTTCTATGGACTGCTCCTCCATCATCACCTCAATATTCTCAACTTTCCCGGGTGAGACTTGCAAGTTCTTTTCCTTCATACTTGGGTTCAACAGTAGCCTGAACAACACTTTGGATCACCCCTTCAATCTGAGCAATAGTGGTTTCATCAGGGGAGGGCCCAACTTCCTTCTGAGTCCCCTGTGACTCAGGTTGATTTGCAAGGTCCTGACCTTCAGTGCGCTGACTCCCAGTTGCCTGAGAGGTCCCCTGACCAGCATCAGCCTGACCCTCAGTAGTTGGGTTAGCTCCTTCATTTCCATTTTCCTTGTCCTGATCCTCAGTTGGCTTTTCCTTAGGCCCTTCAATCATCCTGGTCTCTTCCAGTTTCTTGGCAACCAATTTGCCAAACTCCCACTCAGCCAACAACTGGTTAGTTTTCTTTACTTGTGCAAATTCTAGAACTTCCCTTTCTTTCTTTCTCCAAAAGGCCTCTCCTTTCCCTTTCACAGCCTCCAACAACTCATATAGGTAGTTATCCTTCAATTTGACAAGTAGCGTGACCCTCTCAAACATTGCTTTGAGGGTTTGATGAGAGTTCAAGGCAGGATATAGGGTTTCCACTTCATAGCTTGCCTCCTCCTTCAGAGAGTCCAGATAAGTGTACTGGACTTCCTCTTCATCCTCTACTTCAAACACAGACAAGATGTCAGTGCCCTGTGTGATAGGGGGTTCTGATTTGGCGTCACTTTTAGACTGTTGACAACCTTCAGTGGGGTTATCATGAGTTGTGGGTTCAGGGGATGTAGTTTTGGCTTCCTCTTTGGACTTTTAAGAGTCCTCAGAGGCTTATTTCCCTTCATCTGCTCCATCTGGTTCTGTCTTCTCATCATCACTGTCCTCAATGCTCTCTTCCTCCTCACCCTCCTGCATTTCTTCAATGCCCTTCCGGGCAGTAGAGGCAAGGAGATGAATGGGGGATTTCATTCCTTCCTCTTCCTCCTTAGTGGACTTTTCAGCAGATGAGTGAGTGGTGGAGGTTTCAGAGCTGCTACACATGGCCTTACTTTCCACAAATGATTTCTTTACTAACTTCCTCTTCTTCTTCTCCAGTTCCTCTTCCTCTTAAGAATTCATCTTCTCACTAGGTTTCAGGGCTCTTTTCTTCAGATCCAAGGGTGGACTGTCCTCAGTGGTGTCAGTGGAGGGGGCTGTCCTCTTTCTTGACTCAGGGCCCTCCACTTTCATCTTCCCCAGTAATTTCTCAGAGTTGAACAAGATTTTGGACTTGTTCCAGGGCTTTGCATCAGGAAATGGGTACTTGAGGTTGAGCTTCTCCAGAATCAAGCATACTTTTGTGGCATAGCACAACTTGTGCTCTATTACCAGCCTCTTTTTCACCTCTTTAAGCTTGTTCCTTTTCTCCCTTAGATTTGATATGAAGAACCCATGCCAGTTGAACTTTGTTCTTCCAGTGGTGTGAACAATGACAGCCATCAACCTTAGCTTTATTTTACTGACTTGCTCAATGCTTCCTTGGTTGGCCAAGATACATTTCCCAACAATCTCAGACAGAACTTCAAATTCTGGCTTCAACAACTTCTTGTTGAGATTGGGGACATACTGCTCCTTCTTCTTGGTGATAGTATCCAAGAATTCCTTCTCTTGTCCAACCATGTAGGTGCTAGGGACCAAGCCCTCACTTGGAAGTCTAGAAAGTCATGAAGATCCTCCTGCTTTAGCACAAACATGTGCCTCATCATCACAGGGACAGTAATGACTTGGCCCTTCTTGTCCTTCTTAGTCTCACTCTTCTCCATCATCACAGCAGACCTGATGGAAGTGATACTTTTCTCCATTTCGACAAAGAACTCCAAAATCTATCTATTATAGAATTTTTTAGGACCATTAGACAGAAACTTCCTAAGTCCAACATTTAGGACATATTCAAAGGCTTTTCTAACATGGTGGAGGTTTGGATCACTTAGGGCTTTTTGGTTGTGGATGCATACTATTGGTTCATACCAAAAGTTCTTATTGTTAGAAAGTTCTTTGAAGTCAATGTATGGTGGAGACATTTTGAAAATGGAATGTAAGAACATAAGGGTTGAGGGTTATAAGGTTTGTAAGTTGAGAGAAACGTGGAATCGTGGGTAAAAATGCTAAGGGTGGAAGTTATTTATATGTGTAATCAAGGGTGGAGATTTAATCTGAGGTGAATTAATCTATGATTGAGATGAAAGTAATAATTTGGAAGATAAAATGTTTTATCTTCCCAAGTGTTTTGTAATTATTACCAAAAATGGAAAGAGGGTTAAGTTTAGATCAAGGGTTAGGATTTAAAGGATGACGGTTAAAAATGGGGCTTTTCATGAGAAAAACCTTCTCAAATACACCTACCGAGATTTTACTGCACACTTACTATCGCATTTAATGCGTCGTAGGCACAATTACCAATAAAGTAACCGTCAGTCAGAGGATGTCTCAGTGGAGTTGACAGTGGAGTTGACAGTGGACTTTTTCTCAGTCCATTTACTTTCAGTGGAGTTGGTTCCACTGACAATCAGGGGGCCTGAAGATATCAGTGGACTTTATCGGCTGAGTCCACTGATGTTAGTTTGACCCTTCCCCCTTGAATAGTGGCCTGTGAATATGTCAGATTGATAAATAATTCCTCCTGACTTGAGTCCGTTGATCAATTTCCCGATTCAGGATTAGGTAACCCTAACTCCACTGATAGCTCATGAAACCTAGCTTCAACCAGAGGTTTTGTGAGTATGTCAGCCCTTTGTTTGTCAGTGTGAATTTTCACAAGACAAACATCATTTTTCTTCACATGATCACTGATGAAGTGATGCCTTATATCCACATGTTTGCATTTTGTGTGAAGTACAAGGTTTTGTGATACTGCTATTGCACTGTTGTTATCACAGAAGATGGGTACTTCATTGGCCTGTATGTTGTAGTCAGTTAATTGCTGCCTTATCCATAAAATTTGAGCACAACAACTACCAATTGCCATATATTCAGCTTCAGTAGTGCTTGTTGCTACTGAACTTTGCTTCTTTGAGAACCATTAAATCAGTTTATTCCCAAGAAATTGACAGGTTCCTGTGGTTGATTTTCATGTCAATTTTGCATCCTCCATAGTCAGCATCTGAGTAGCCTGTTAGTTCAAAGTTATCATCAGAGGGGTACCAGATTCCCATATTGACAGTACCCTTGAGATATCTTAGAATTTTCTTCGTGGCTTCCAGGTGACTCTTCTTGGGACTAGCCTGATATCTTGCACAGATCCCTACTGCATAAGTGATGTCAAGCCTGCTTGCAGTGAGGTATAAAAAAGATCCAATGATTCCTCTATAAGTAGTCTGATCCACGGCTTCTCCTTCTTCATCAGGTTCTATCTTGGTGTTGGTGTTCATAGGTACCCTGACCGCCTTGCTTGAACTGCAACCAAACTTTTGTATCAGCTCCCTTGTGTACTTGGCTTGATTGATGAATATTCCTTCAGGGGACTGCCTGACTTGCAATCCAAGAAAAAAATTCATCTCTCCCATCATTGACATCTCAAACTTTCCTTTCATGAGATTTGAGAATCTGGTACGTAGATCTTCATTTTGTGATCCAAAGATGATATCATCCACATAGATCTGAACCAGGAGGATGCCATCTCCATGAGTGATTCTAAAGAGTGTCCTGTCAACACTCCCCTTAGTGAAACCATGCTCCAAGAGAAACGGTGACAAAGTGTCATACCAGGCTCTTGGGGCTTGTTTCAGGCCATATTAAGCTTTTCTAAGCTTATATACTTTGTTTCCTTCATCAAACCCAGTGGGTTGTTCCACATAGACTTCTTCATTCAGGACCCCATTGAGGAATCCACTATTGACATCCATTTGATAGACCTTGAATCTCTTGTGGGCAGCATATGCAAGGAATAACGTGATAGCCTCTAGTCTAGCTACTGGTGCAAATGTTTCATCATATAATCAAATCCTTCAACTTGAGAGTACCCCTTTGCCACCAGTCTTGCTTTGTTTCTAACAATTACATCATTTTCATCCTTCTTATTTTTTAAGACCCATTTGGTTCGAATGATGTTTACATGCTTGGGCCTCTTGACAAGCTCTCATACTAGATTTCTTGTAAACTGATTCAGTTCTTCTTCCATGGCAATGATCCAATTAGGGTCTTTTAATGCTTCCTCTATTGTCTTGGGTTCCTGTGCTGATAGAAAACAACAAAAGAGAGCATTTTCACCATGAAAAGTTCTAGTCTTGACTCCAAGGTTAGGATCTCGAAGAATCTGATTGATTGGATGATCAATCAACCAGCTTCTTTTGGATTGTCCTCTCTCAGTGGGGTTATCCACAGGGGATATCCCTTCTTCTGGGATTGATTCACTAGATTGGACAATATTAAGTAAGTCAGGAGAGAGAGCAGAGGGAAGGAGGCCTGAGTCATCATTCAGGGTTATTTCAAAGTTATTAGCATAGTTTAGTCTTGCTTTCCCCTGAATATTATGCTCAGTTTCTGTCTCATCTTGGTCAGCTTCTTCATTGATAGATGTTACCTGAGGAGCTGGGATTGTGTCATTCAGCTCATTTCCATCATTGTTGATTTCCTCAGGTTGGTTTGTCCTCTGTGTGCCACCTCCTGAGTTCTCTGATCCTAGGTTGTCCCATGTTGGAAGGTATGCATCCACTGACTTGTCAGTGGACTTATCCAGGGTCAGGCTAGTCATTTTATCAGTGATGTCCTTGATGGCCTGATCTTTCCTGGACTGAAGAGTAGATTCATCAAAGACAACATGAAGTGTTTCTTCCACCACAAGGGTTCTAAGATTATAAACGCTGAAAGCTCTACTGATTTGGGAATATCCAAAGAAGATTCCTTCATCAGCTTTGCTATCAAGGGTTTTCTATCGTGTCTTCCCATTTATGTGAATGAAACACTTACATCCAAATATGTGAAGGTAGGATACCTGAGATTTCCACCGTTCCACAGCTTATAGGGGTTTTTCCTTGAGTTTTGGTGAGCATGGACCTATTTTGAGTGTAACAGGCTGTATGAATGGCTTCAGCCCAGAACCTTTTGGGAATTTGTGCATCAGCAAGCATGGTTCTGGCAGCCTCTTTTAGTGTCCTATTTCTTATTTCAGCTACCCCATTTTGTTGGGGTGTTCTTGCAGCTGAGGTCTCATGGGATATTCCTAACTCATTGCAAAAGTCTGTAATAATGGAAATAATAAACTCAATACCTTTATCAGATCTTATCTTGACAATAGATATACCCTTTTCATTTGATAGCTTCTTTAGAAGTTCAGGTAGCCTGAGTTGAGTTTCCTTCTTGCTTGACATGAAGATCACCTAAGTGAATCTGGAAAAGTCATCAACTACCACCAGTGTGTATTTGCTTCCATTGATGCTGGCTGGTGTAACAGGTCCAAATAGGTCCATGTGTAGTAGTTGGAGTACCCTGTCAATGGAGGGATTTGGTTTACCCTTGAATGAGGCTCTAATTTGCTTCCCTTCTTGGCAAGCTTTGCAAATGTGATCCTTGTTGAACACCTCATTAGGTATCCCTTCCACTAGACTCAACCTTGATATCTTATTGAGTGTTTTGAAGTTCAGGTGATTGAGTCTTCTGTGCCATAGCCAGGTCAGGTCACTGGAGCTTTTGGCAATGAGACAGGTCTCTTCTGGATATGATCTCCAATCTGCAAGATAAACATTTCCTTTCCTTGACCCTGTTAGTAGTACCTGTGTGTTTGATGCATTTCTTACACAACACAAGTTACTTGAGAACTCAACATTATAGCCTTTATCACAAAATTAGCTTATAGATAGCAAGTTATGTTTCAGTCCACTAACATACGATACATTTGTTACCTGGACTGACCCTATCATCAAGGTACCATAACCTTTTGTGATTCATTTGGAGTTGTCACCAAAATCGACCTGTTGGCCTTTCTTTTCTTTGTAGTTTGTCAGGAGACTTTGGTTGTCTGTCATGTGCCTTGAGCAACCACTATCTAGGTACCAATCATCTTGAGATTCCAAGGAGTCCTGCATAAAAATTAATTCTTAGGTACCCATCTTGTGTTGGGTCCTATTTGGTTAGTTGTACCTTTTGGGATCCAAATCTGCTTAACAGTCCTAATTACTTTGTACTTGTTGATTCTTCTCCCATAAACATCTACATAGACAGTGGGCTCCCTAGATGCCCTAGGAGTTGATTGTCTATAAGTGTTGGTCCTATGTGGAACGGTGGCCTGACATTCCTCTTATTCCTAGAGGACCTTGGTGCAGCTGGCCTGAATTGCTGTTGATAAGGAAGGGTATAGTTCCTCTCATAGGGCACATATGAGGGAGGTCCAATATAATGAACCCTTCTGTCAACTCCCCTGACAGTGGGTTTAGGCCAGTTTCTTCTTTGCCTAGATTGTCTCCTGGGAGATATTCTAGGTTGAGGATAGGTGTACTGAACACTACTCCACTTGTTTCTTGAAGGTCGATTCCTTCCTTGGAATTGACTCTTCTTGGAGTCTCTCCTGGGGGTGTGTAGGTTGTTCTAGCCTTTTCAATAGGCCCAATGGGCACTATCACCTCCTCAGTCGGTTCAGCATGCCTCTTGCCCTTATCAAGGGTCCTTCTGGGATTCTCAGAGGACCTTACAAACACTCTCTCTCTCCACTGCTAGTAGATGCAGTGTTGAGAGGACCATCTGAGGATGTGCATGGGAAGAATCCTATCCCATGTCTGCTGTCTGAACTATTTTGCAGGCTCAGAATTTCCTCTATAGCAAGAGAGGGTTTATTCAGAGCTTCTAACTTTCTCAGCAGATGATCCTCAGATTCTTTTAGCATATTTACATTGCTGGTTAGAGTTTTGATTTGGATCACTAGCTCATTGTTTTCACTAGCTAGCCTAATCTGATCATTAGTCAGTCCCCTGATCAATTCATCCTTTGCACTGACCTGACTATTGAGTGTTTCCACTTCATTTGTCAGGGCAATGGTTTGGGATGCTGAAGCAAGATCTGTCTCATTTTCAGACTCAGCTAGCTTAGAATTCTCATTGGCTAGCTTCCTATTTTCTTCCTCAAGAGTGAGGTATGCTTCTTGCAACCTGGAGAAAAGAGAACTGAAGGTTGAGGTCTCCTGCTGACTCTGAGCTAGGCTCAGGTGAGTGTTCTACTAATTGACAAAGATGAGATTGTACCTCAGGTTCCTCATTGGCCATGAGGCAAAGATCATCATCACTGCTATCAGTGAACATCTCCTCAGATGAGCTTGCAGCTTGCTCATCTTCTGCCACCATATCTCTCCTTTCCAGTCTTCTATCCCTCTTGACTTGTCTTTCCTTTCTCTCCTTTGTACTCAGCTGAGGGCAGTCATACTGAAAGTGCCCTGTCTTATTGCACTGGTAGCATCTCTTGGGATCATCATCATCAGCTTCTTCCTTGTCTTTTCTTCTGGAGTCTGACTTTGAGGTGGATTCTTCACCTTTGTGATTTCTTTTGTATTCTTTCTCAGGCTCCTTCTCATCCCAAGGAGTAAACCTGGATTTCTTCTCCTTTTTTCCTAATAGTATCTCTTGTATTTCCCAAATCTTGAATTCAGTTTTTCAAACCTCCTTGCTAGAAGGTTCATTTCTTCTTTCAGCTCAGCTTTGCTCTGTGATTTACATGGCTTGTTGACCTTCTTGATCTTGGCTGGTTCAACTTCAGAACTGCTTGCCTTGAAAGCTACTCCTTTCTCATAGGAGGAAGGCTTCTTCTGTAGCTCTTTTTCTGTATAAATCGAACTCATAGGCCTTGAGTTCTGAGAATACTTGTTGCATGGACATGTTGGACAAGTCCTTTGTATTCTGCATCATGACAGAATAGACATCCCACCTTGGTGAGAGTCCCCTGAGAATTTTGAGAGCAACCTCCCTCTTGGTATAAACCTTTCCAAGGGAGTTTATCTCATTCATGATGTCAGTGAACCTGCCATCAAGTTGATTAATGGTCTCATTTGATTCCATTGAGAATTGTTCATATTTTTGAACAGCCACTGACAATTTGTTTTCCTTGATTTTGTCAGCGCCTTTACACAGGAGGGCCAAAGTATCCCAAATCTCTTTTGCAGTTGCGCAATGAACAACCCTTCCCATGACTGAGTCAGGAATGGTTGTATATAATATGTTCATTGCTACAAAATTGAGACTATGTCTCTTTCTCTCATCAGCAGTGAAATCATCTTCATCCTTAGGCCACTCTTCTCTAGGATCATTGATTTGAGCTAATTGTGTGATCCTAGGATTAGCAGTCATAACGACAAAGGGACCTCTGGTAATGACCCTGAGCATTTCATCATGTACACAGTCTAGGTGAGCCCTCATCCTGATCTTCCAGAAGTCATAACCTTCTACTGAAAACTGGGGCAGCTTGTGGTGTGATAGATAGTTGAGAGGATTGGTTCCCATGTTTGAGTCTGAACTCTCAACAACATTAATATTGGCTGCTCCAGTGGCTGTGTTCCCTGTGTTAGTTGATCCTTCTGCTTGAGTAGACATTTTAGAAAATATTTTGAAAAAGTGTTTGTCAGATCAGTTCAAATGACCAGTAATGATATGGCAAGGCAGTGGTTCTTAGAACCCCTGCTCTGATACCACTTGTTGGTCCCAGATAAACAATAACAGGTGTACGGGGGGGAATACACCTGTACGTACAGATTTTTGAAAATATGGGTTTTACAGCGGACTTAAGAACACAGGTTACCTGTTAAAAGATCAGTGGACTTCAAAGGTCCCCTGATAGGTGACCTGTGTATTTGATCAGAGTTGAGATTTTGCAGCGGATTAATCAAACACCTTTTCAAAGATTTATCAACACATTCAAAATAATAAAGCAATAAGAACACAGGGGATTTATAGTAGTTCGGAGTTAAACTCTCCTACATCCACTTTTCCTGATTTAAGAGGAGAATTCATTGACCTCAGGAATTCCTTGTTTTACAGTGCCAAGGTGCACTGATCAAGAACAACTTCTCTTGATCTCTAGGATTTTCCTGAGTCCTAGTCCTCTCAAGATTTCAGACTGAGACACTACTCAGCTTACTTTCTTCCTACTCACAGTCTTAAACCTATTTCAGTTTAAGGGCTTGAGTTCTCCAACTAAGGTTGAGATAACCTTTTACAATGATGAGCAATATCTAGGTTGGGTTATCTCAGTAGGCTTCTAAGGATATTACAGTGTAAGCCTAATTACAGAGTTGAGCTCTAAACAATGTAGGCACTTGGGAAACTAGTGTGATTTCGAGTGCTAGAGAATTGATATGAACTTTTGAGAGCTTTAGATTTTCAGATGAGATTGATAGTTTCCCATACTTAGCGTCTTCTTCAACTGTTGTATTTATAGACCTAATTTGAAAGACTATCCGTTGGAGAAATAGTTTCAAATTAAGCTATTTTGGCAATCCAACGTTCTTCAAGATCTTTCTCAGATTTTTGAATGGTCAAATATGTCAAATGTTGTAGTCCAACATTCTTCAAGATCTTCTTCAGATTTTGGATAGTCAACTCTTAAGCATTAATAGTTGAAAGCTCATTAAATGTCTGCTTAGAGTTAATGCACCCACCTTTGAAAACTGTTTCATCCTAGGTTGTTGGTTGCTTCTGAACTTGGTACTGACAAGTCAGTCTTCTGTGTCAGGTCCGTACATAGGTGGCAGTTTCTCATTGGTCTGACTTAATTGTTCTTCAGTTCAGTCAAACGGTTACATTGAAGTTTTCTGTCTTTTCATCAGATGACTTAGAACATTCCATTTGTTGCATTTAACACTTCATTTAAGTGTTGCAACTACTCTCATTTAATACTAAAGTGTATTAAATGCATCAGGCTTGTCTCTTCAGATGAGTTTGTCAGGTCACTTATACTCAGTCTCCTGGGGTGCCTTTCTTCAGGTGGGTGTATCTCCTAACTCTTCATCAGGCTAGTCTGATCTACATCAGGCTAGTTTTATCTAAGGTAGCCTGATTTTTACAATTTAGTTTTTCTAACTTTTTGATATAGCCTCCTAACAGTTAAACTATTTTTTTAAGCTTTACAACTCTTTAGCTTATCAGGGGAGTCTTTGGGATTATATCAAAATATTTTACTTAATCATTTCCCAACATCTTCAAACCACGTTAAAAACGACCCTGTGTGCTGATTTTTATTTCTGTTCAGGATCATATTGTCATCATCTTAAACTGAACATTCAGCATAAGTTTTACAACTTCAGGAGAAATCAATTCTCCTGAGCATTAATCAGTGCACCAGCCTTAACAAATATTTCTAAGCAAAACGGAAAACTGTTTTCAGGACATAAAACGAGTAGAAACTTAAGGGCTCACTTCCGCACGTAACTCTAGCTTACTGAGATAGCTATTCAACTGACTATCTTTCTGAGCGGTCAGTAGGTAGGTTATCTCTACTGAGCTTCCGAGAGCACAACACTCAGACTCAGCGTATCTGTCTCCTGACTGATCAGTCCCTGAGACCATCAGTTCAGTGAGAAACCTCAGGATCTTCTTCACTGAGTTCTGCAAAAGCATTTTCCTGAGAATTC
Organism: Prunella vulgaris; assembly: GCA_026898435.1. NCBI lineage: Eukaryota > Viridiplantae > Streptophyta > Magnoliopsida > Lamiales > Lamiaceae > Prunella > Prunella vulgaris. Next base: position 86,685 of record JAPKLY010000975.1, read on the forward strand.
GGAAAATCTGACATCAGTGTATTCTCCCCCCCCCCCTTTCATACACTGATTATACTCGTTTCGGGACCAACATTGATTATAATTGTTGTCTTTCATTCAAAACCAACTCTGGAAGACATCGATTTCATTTTAGACAACACAATTCTTACTTTAGACAACAAGTTTGTTGAAAACTATTGTCTTTCAGCATTTGTAAAATAATATTTTTCTTGTAGTGAACATACAACTCCGGACAAAACAATCAATTACCCCGAATGGCCGAACCCATATCTTTTGTAAGATTTTTTTCTTTAATATGAACTTTTAGGCACCGTGTTATTGAGAGGACAAATCTCATTAAACAATTGAGCTATTTGATTGTATTCTCTTTCAGAAAGTTTGCTCTCAGTTTAAATGAGAAACACTAAATTGATGATAGATAGTGAGAATCATAACCAACATACAAATTTCATTCAACTACTTTGAGTATTTCATAAAACTAAAAGGCTTGATCGTTGGTTCCTCCTCTATATTTGAAAAGTTAAACCCCGAGCCACTACCACAACCATCTTTCATAACCAAGTGAGATACATACCAGTACCATCTCAACAGTATGATACATGCAATATGGTTTGATCTCGAGTGGTTAATCATAACTGGTACACACCAACAGTTTCGTAGTCCAATTATGCATTTGAACTACAGTATTGAAGAACCTCACCAAAATCAACATTCCAATGGTGTTTATCATGATACGTCCAATTGTATAACCATCAACAAAACCATTTTTCATGACATCATAATAACTTCATCAACACTTCTGATTTTGATATTAGTTTTATTGCACAGACACCTAACTAGATCTCCACTCATGCATATTGCCTGACTTGTGGCAAAACGTATATATTGATCAAGTTCAATATAAAATTTATCATTCACATTTCCATCAATGGATCAAGAAATCGAATACATCCAATCACAATTTGAATATTACATTTCTTCAAATTAAATCATATCAACACAATATTCTAAAAAAAAGACAGCATTTCAGTTGTATATAGTTATATCTAAAAATAAAATTAATATTATAATAATACATCAACTAACTCATCAAACCATATAATCATATATATGAATCTTGCATAAATAGCAAATTAATTTTCAGATCCACAAAAATTTAAATTAAAAAAATATAAACAGTTAGAATACAAAAAATATACGGTGAAATTAAAGGTGGTGCTGCTAGGGGTGGTCATTCAGTCGGTTCAGTCCAGTTTTGGACCAAATCAAAATAATAATTTTTTTGTGCTATGGACCGAACCGAATCAAAATTTATCTTGGATCGAATTGGACCGAACCGAAATAATTTGGTTCGGTCCATTCAGTCCAAAATAGTTTAAAATTAAAAAAAATCATATTTCATCACAAATTAAAGAGATACAATACGATACAATTAAATTTAGTTCAATACCAACAAATTAAAGAGATATAATTCAATACAATTAAATTCAATAAAGTTCAGAACATTAATTTAATAAAGTTCACCACAATTTAAAGTTCACCATAACTTAAAGTCTTACACAACATGAATTTACTAAGAAAGTTCACTACAACTTAAAGTTATACACAACATTAGTTTAAAGCTAATAAAATCACTTCATTCATGTTTCCAATCCTCAAGTTAACAGTTCAAACCTGCAATTAATATAAGAAAAATTATCAATTACAAGCAACATTAATATAAAATTTTAAAGTCTATTGATTGATTTGAGCAAAATATATACTGAATCTCATGCAACCACTTATCATATCTTCATTGATACATAGACGGTTCAAATGCAACACTTTGTAAACCTGC